>VBRH01000010.1:753625-766687 GCA_014578085.1 Cardamine resedifolia | reverse complement strand
AAAAAATGATCGGTTTAGGATTAGTTGGAATGTGTAAATAATTGAATAAATTTTCGTATGGGATATTCGTATAGTGAGGAGGAATGTCTTTGTGTAAAACACGTGGTAAAAGGCAAAAGATGGGAACAAATAGGTCTCCGGCGTCAGAATTGCGTCACTTTCCGTCACTGTCTCTTCATCTCCAATTTAATTTCGTTGGCGTCAAGTTAAGGGAAACATAATTGTTCCTCCACAAGCAGAAATAAATTGTGGTAGATTTTTTTTTTTTTTTAATTCATAACCTCAAAAGCTGTCTTCTTAATTTTAGTTTTCTGGTGGCGATGCTCTTAATTAATTGAAGGGATTATGATCTTAATTGATAATCCCGTGAAGAATAGTGAGTGATTTCGGAATCTGAGGTTTTGGGGTTTGTGAATTTTGCTGATTGAAATCATGGGTTTAGGGATTTTATGATCGATTTTGTGTAAAGGAGCGAATTTTTTCCGGGATTTTGGTGAGGAAAAGGGATACAAAGTTTAGATTTTTTTGCTTGTGTTTTTGTTTATGTCAATGAAGAAGATGATTGGGAGTCCTGGAACAATGAGTGGGCTGATATTGAGATTAGGACAATGTGCAACTGCTGCTGCTTCCATCGGTGTTATGGTTTCTGCTCTCGGCTTCTCTAATTACACTGCTTTCTGGTAATTTTCGATATTCAGTCCCAAAACTTCATCTGAGATAGTGAAAAAGGTCTTCTAATTTCTTGTTTATTGCGATTCAAGGTTTTGTAGCAATTCGTAATCTATCTCGTGGGTCTCTGTTTGTATTTTTGTTTAGTTTAGTTGAAGACACTGGACACTGATATACAAAAGATCTAAACTTTTTAGTTTTGTCTTGGATATAGCCAACAAAGCTACTAATTGTGTTTTTGTTGGTAAAATATGTGAAAATGGTATTGTTTTCTGTTCTTTGATTACTGGATCTTAAATGTTACAAAATGAAATGATGATAGTTTTTGATTGGGATTTCAGCTTCTTAGTCGCTTCTATGGGTCTTCAACTGATTTGGAGCTTTGGACTTGCGTGTCTTGACGTATATGCCATAAGAAGGAAAAGTGATTTACAAAGCCCCATCTTACTGAGCTTATTCACTGTTGGTGATTGGGTACTAATTCTATCTTCCATTACATTATATCAAACGCAGTTTCATTTGCAATGGTTTTGGTTAGGCGGAATCAGAAAAAGTCATTTTCTTCTTAGTACGCATTTTAGATGTTGCTGTTTTTAAGATTATGGGTTTGATAGTTTTCTTTTGGAATTTCTGCAGGTCACTGCACTTCTCTCTCTTGCAGCTGCGTGTTCATCTGCAGGAGTTACGGTTTTATTCACAAAAGACACTGAATTTTGCAGGCAGCAACCCACTCTCTCTTGCAATAAGTTTCAGATTTCTGTCGGTTTATCTTTCTTGAATTGGGTTTTGGCTGCTACATCATCTCATGCTATGTTTTGGATCTTAATATGATATGACATTGTACAAAACCATCTTCTTGATTTTACAAAAATCCATTTCTATGAATTGTTTTTCTCTTTTCTTTTATCCAATCCATAACCGGAAAAAGGGCAAGGGTACAAGTCATTTTGGTGAATCCTAAGACAACTGTGTCTCCGTAACCTCTTGTGACAGAATGTTGATAATGTATTCGATCTCATCTGCAACCTCTTTCATTGAAGGCCGGTTTTGTCTCCGTTCGTTAAGGCAGGCAGATGCTAAATTCCCGAGCTGCTGCATTGTCTGCAGGTCAAGCGTGTTAGCCGTCTTCTTCAGCAGTGGATCGATGCATTCAATCAATCTCTCTTGATCCATCATCTTGTTAATATACATCACCAGGTTAACATCTTCCTCTTCTCTACTGAAATCTATCGCCTTTTTCGATGTAACCATCTCTAGAAGCACAACCCCGAAGCTGTACACATCGCTCTTGTCAGTTAGCTGGAAATTCCGGTAGTATTCTGGATCTAGATAGCCCAGTGTACCTTGCGCACCCGTGAAGATATGGCTCTCGTTATTAGCGGTTTCCGTCAAATCCACAAGCCTAGAAAGCCCAAAGTCTGAAACTTTGGCGTTTAGCTTCTCATCAAGCAAAATATTGCTTGATTTTACATCACGGTGGTAAATCGGTGGCATTGCTGCGGAATGGAGATAAGCTAATCCTTCAGCAGTTTGGTAGGCGATCTGCAGTCTGCGCCGCCAAGTCAGTGGTTTCCAAGTGCGGTCTGAACTGCCATGGAGGTGTTCAAATAGAGTTCCGTTGGGAATAAACTCGTAGATCAAGAGAGGCAATTCAAGATCGACGCAGCAACCGAGAAGCCTAACTAAGCTTCTGTGATTGACTTGGCAGAGAATCCGGACTTCGTTAAGGATTTGATCAGTGCCTTTTGTGTTGTTAAGCTTTGCTCTTTTGATAGCGGTTATGGTTCCATCCTCAAGAACAGCTTTAAACACTTCTCCAAAACCTCCGGTGCCTATGAGATTGTCTTTTGAGAAATTGTTGGTTGCTTTTGTGATTTCTCTGCCGGTGAAGATTCTTGATGATTTTCCCGTGGAATTTGCGCTAAGCATCTCTTCTCGCTCCTTGACGATGTTCCTGTGAATCTCCTTTTTAACATTTTTGTGGCTATGTTTGTTTGCAATAACCGCTACCGCAATTGCTAGTGTAACGCCCACAACCGCAGCAGCCGCACCTTCAAGAACAAAGAAGTGAAAATGATGTACAATCATATAGACATTTGAATATTATTTTTGGTTCGGTTCTAGTGTTCATCCTTTGTACCTGCGAAAACAACAGTCTTCTTCTTCTTCTTCTTCTTTTTGCAGTGTTTCCCATGGCGACATTTACCACCTAATAATACATGTATGTAAAGAAGTAATCAAACTCAACTCTTATCATTCAAAATTTTTGATTTTGTGGTTTTGCGGTTTACTTACATATTGCGTTAACCGGATCCCATTCCAAACCTTTTTTGCAGGAGCATCGTTTCAGGGCGAGACTCGTCGGGTCAGGCAAGCATTTTGATTTACCCAACAAGAGGTTACAATCTACATCAGTTTTGCAAACCGGTTCCTTAGGCAATGCCCATTGCAACTCTAGCCCAGGGTCAGGCCATTTTTTCCCTTGAGGAGGAACTTCTTTGTTTGGATTTAACCCCACAAAGCTCTGGTACGCGAGGCATCCTCCACCGTTGATTCTGATCGTGTAAGCGGTTTGAGACCCGTCGGTTCTAAAGGTGCAACACAAGGGAGCCTTAGAACAAGGCGATGCATTGTTCTTGATGTAGCTGTAGCATAAGCTGGTTCCACTACAATCTATTGGCGCCTGCAGACCGCAAAATCTCTTGGTCAGGCCGGGTTTCAGTAAATTTGAACCGATATCTACTTTCATTGAACCAGAACCAAATTAACCCAAACTAACATTACATTTTGAAATTTAATCAAAAACTAATCCGTTATACAATTTTCATATCGAAATAACCAAATCAAACTAAACCAGTTAGAACCATTGGGAAAAGATAGTGTTGGTTTACCTGCAGCATAGCCTGAGAGCAGTTAAGCAGCAAGATAGTGTTGCTGCTAGTGATGCTGAAAGGGAGCTGTGGATCGAGCTCGAGCCCCTGTTTAGAGACATCAGCCGAGATACATGATCCGGAGCTAGCAAGACCGGGTGGCTGTAGAACGATCCGCTGGGTCACCGGGTTGATGAACGTGATGACATAGGATGACCCATGAAGGGCTCCAAAATAGAGCTTACCCGCAACACAATTTATCTTATAAGCTTGATCGCCGCAGTTTGGTCCCGTGCTTAGCGGATAAGGTACAACCATTGGTCCGCAGTTCGGACACCGTGGTGGTCCAGCCATGGAAGGTTTTGCCTTAGCATGGCGACCACAAGAATGGCCCGTGCATGCTAGCCATACGGTTAAAAGAGTTGGTATCAAGACGGCGTAGTATGATCGCTTCTTCTCCATTTTGGTAAATTAATTAATTAGAGTGTGGAGTATTATTTAGTGATCAAAAGATGTGAACAAAGGTTTAGTGTTATGTTCTAATGAAAGGTTTAGTGTTATGTACTTAGTAATACAAGTGTTACGTATTTCTTAGTGCTGATAAAGTAAAAAAAAAAAAAAAAAAAAAGAAGAAGCAATTCCCGAGTTGTTGTAAAACGAGAAAAATGTGAGGATTGATTTGGGTTTGCTCAAAATCATATTTGTATTTTCTAAGGAAGATTGTGATTGATTCAGTGTCTCTCATGATCATCCCGACATTTTCATGTTTCCTAAGTTTTATTTACTGGTTAACGACAACTATACTTCCCATTGTTCTCTAACTATTTAGGCATTGTTTGTTCATTTATAAACAAATACTAGTGGCGTTTGCCCTACGTACGAATTAAATTTAGTCTCGACCATATTTAAAATCTGTTGTTATGACTTCTGAGGCCTTGTCCGTAATCGTTTGGATATTCTATTTATATTGTGTGTATACATATGCATATATTTTATAAAAGAAAAACTAGAGGAAAAAGAATCAGGATGAACAAAATATTAAAGATCCGAAGCTCTGCACATGCAAAGATTTTATGTTTTTCTTTAACCAATTTTTTTTTTTTTTTCAAATATATTAATTCTGGTATATGTGTTGATAAGAACTTTAACGTGAGCCGTGTCCGGTTTCATTACGGAGTTATGTATCCAAGTTTGAGATATTATTCCTACTTCCCACACCACCTAATATGCTGTGGTCCTTAGTTTGACCATATAAAAGATCCGTAGGTGATCAAATGTGTACATAAAGTTCGGTATATAATTATATATATACATGCACTTAGGACTTTATAGTTACATAGTTAAATAAACCAAACGAGACGAAATATCCCCGGTAAATTACATATTCTTTTAAGTATTATATCATCAGAAGTAGACATGGAAGTCCTTACAACACTTACGTTTGGAGTTTATAATTTTGATTGATTTTGACAGCAACTAATTTGAAATTTAAAAACTGCCAAAAAATACTCAAGTTCTATCGTTGAATTTTCAAATACCAAACTATATAAAATTTTAAATTTGAACCTTTTGTATTCAAACACAAACATTTGATAACAACATTTTATTTGATTTCTTATATATTTTCGCAACCCGGAAATCAATCTGAATGTCAAGTACTTTCTTGTTATAAAAAATAAAAAACTAAAAGCGTAGAAATATGAGTTTATCAGAAATAGATGTCCCTATTTGTAAAATATTAGAGTGTAATTATATGGGCCGTTTTGAAGGCCCAAAATGTAGAGCTTGATTATCAAAAGCCCAATCATTTAGGTTCTTCTTCTTCCGAAGCAAGCTAGACTTCGATCTCCCTCGTCTGGTTTCGTTTCCAACCATATATGAGAGTATCTTCAGGTTCTTGAATCTTAATGAAGCTATATTATTTATCTTTATTGCTTGTCTTAGCAACCGCCATAAGGCAATCGAATTTGTGACAACTCTTTGAATCTCACTTTACCTGTTTCTGGTTATATTAGTTATCTTTATTGTTTGTATGTTGCTACGATAATACAAAGTGCACGCAGTTGTAGCCAATGAGCTATCAACACGTAAGGAAGAGGTTGTAGTTGTTTCAAGCAGTGGTAATGTTGTGATTGCGATAAGCCTGATGAATCTATTGTTGAAGATAATCTCATTCCTATCATCGTGGGTCGACACTCGACATAAATGATATATTCTCAACAATTGATTCCATCTAAGTCAACAACTGTTTGAATATTTCCTCCAAACCAAATAGATTACCTCTTATGTGAATGTATGTGCATTTCTATGACTGATGATTAAGTTTGAATATACGAGTTAAAATTTAACAGCTTTCGAGCTTTGAAATGTTTGAATATATTAGATATGAATAGTTAATCATATGAATTAAAAAAAAGGAGTCACCAGTCATTCAGTTATCTCTAAGAATATAGTAAACAAATTTTATATTTAGGGTTCAAACTTTAGAGTCATGAAAAGAAATTTCCATTTTCTAAAGTTATGATTATTATTTTATTTGCACTCCATTCAAGTCAAATACTCATCATATATTTTATTCACTAGATTATATTTCAAGTCATGAAGCGGTTTAACAATCTAGACTGCGACGATGTAATTATTAATTGCCGAATCAACTTCGTGGAGAATTTTTTTTTTAATGAAATCAAGTATTTAAATACATATACGTATATGATATGATTTTTTTTGCAGAAAAATAAATAAAAGAAAGCTGATCCATATATATGTATGATAACACACTTTGACTTTTTTACAATTACACAATTAAAATTAACAAACGGTTTGTTACAAACCCACTAAACAAGTTTTATGTACATGATCGATACACCCTAAATTCAAAAGGCCAGTAAATTACAGATTTGTTAAATTTGATCATCAAAATTATGGACATCCTTACAACACTTATATTTACAGTTTTACCATAATTTTGATGATTTAACAGAACTTAGTTTTACTCGCAAGTATAATAATTTAAGGTGGACCGGCCGCAAGTACATATTATACACAATTACTATAATCCAATGCAGACCTTAAGTACGTTTGGTGATGTTCCTAGTGGGGACACAAGATGGCGAAGACGGCGTCGTTTCTAACAATCCAAGACGGTCAGTCCCAAATCTCCGGCGATCGGACGTTCGAAACCTACCGGAGGAGTCGCCGGGAAGTTTCATGTAGTAACCGGCGGTAGAAGGAGAGTAGTGATCGCTGAGCAAAACTGACGAAAAGCTTCCTTCTCTTTTATACATAACAAAAGCTTTGTACAAAAACGGAATCAAACCTTCCATTCTTATAAGGGCAATCTTTTTAAACCTTCAGATTTTTATTTTATGTTTTTTTGGTTTTGTGATCAATGCGAGAGGGCTTCGGACCTGTGGTGTATAAATATAAAAAGGACGAGGGTGGGGATAGTGACGTGGCGTGATGGGTATGATGCCACGTATGCTTAGACGTGACGGTAAAAATAATGTTTTGAGAGGATATGCATCGACGATAAGATAAAATAAAATAAAGATGTTTTTTATGAGACTAAAAATGATATGTGAAAGGGAAGTCTCAACTTACAGAAAGAAACATTGAGCTTCTCAAGCAATCTTGAAATTACCATCTTTGTTAATAAACAAAAAGTATCATCCTAGTTTGTTGATAAACTTAACTAATGATAGCCACGAGCAACAATTTACAATTAAAAAAATAAAATAATAATAGGTATATTATTTCCTTGGTTACGCTAAAGAGAAGATAAAAAGAACATATGTTTTTCTTAAAATTATCCTAAATTTTTTATAAGAAACATATTCTATATTTTATTTAATAATAAGTCCACATTATTAATTAATTAATTCAAAACTAATTTTGTATCAAATTACCCACCGCACTAGCCTGAAAATCTTAAATGAAGTCATAGTTTGCATCATAGATAGGGAAAAATTTGATCCCCTTTATGATTTTATTTTATATAATATCCAAAAAATAGATTTAATCATATGAAGTTGACTTCAATACAGATATAATTGGCTCTCTCACTCAAAAAGCAATGACTAGACTTTCTTAGTTTTCAAGATCGTGTTAGGTGAGGAGAATAAGAACAAACATACATATAGCCGTTAGAAAAGAACAAATTTATATTTTGGGCCGTTATCTGAAGCCCAATATGTAGAATATGAGCTTATAATTGGCCTCACGTACTTTATGCCGCGTTTCTCATATGTTAACCAAGAAAACAATTGTGATTAAAGAATCCGGTTTGGTTCGGTTGAATATATCTGCTAATTTGTGGCGTTTTGACTTCAAATCGGGGAACCGCCAACGAAGAATCGTCTTCTTCGTCTTCTCCGTCGCTGATCTTCCATTTTTAACGATTCTCTTTGATCTCCAAAAAGATCCTCTTCGCGATCTAATTCTTCTTAAGGTTGGAGCTGGTAGTTTCTATAATCGGCGGTGGTGATGTCTCCTAACGATCCAAAAACCGGCGGCGGTTTCTTTGCCTCCATTGCTTCTACCATCACCAATTTCGGATCGGTCATGAGCAAATCAGTCAACGGGTATGCAAATCAGATCATCAACATTTCCTCGTTTGATTTATATGTCGCCAGAAACTGGATCCTCAAGTCGTCAGCTGGATTCACATACTGTTATGCTAATGTTTGATTTGAGCTCCGTTTTAAATTGTTGATTTTCTGAAAAACGGTTTATACGAAAGATCTTATACTCCCAAATCTGAATATTTTAGAATTGTTTGTTACATAATTTCATTTGGTTGGGATTTGAAGTCCTGAGTAAATTGTTGAAATTCTGGAAAAGATCTAGTGCTACGATTGGAGATTAAATTGTGTGTGTGTGTTGTTATGAAGATTTTAAATCTGTTTGATTTTGTTTTTTATCAGTTTGATGGTCTATGAAGGGCTTGAAGTTATAAATCCAGAGGGAAGTACAGAAGATGCAGAGGAGGAAGCTAGCAGAGGAAGATGGAAGCAAGAGGTATGATGCTCCTTTACTTATGATTTCTCATATTGTTTTTAGTACACGAATTGGAGAAAAAACAAAAAAAAAACAAAAAGTTTCTGGTCAATCCTCTGAATTTTATGTTTTGGCTTGATTTCTAAGGATCGTGATGGCTATTGGAAGATGATGCAGAAGTATATAGGGTCTGATGTTACATCTATGGTGACTCTTCCTGTGATCATTTTTGAGCCCATGACAATGCTGCAGAAAATGGCTGAGGTTTGTGTATCTAAGATTAGATTAGATGAAAGATCTTTTTACCTTTGGTTTCTGTTGAGTATGTTTTATTTATCAGTTTGTTGTTTCTCACAGTTGATGGAATATTCGCATCTGCTAGATATTGCTGACAAAACCGAAGACCCTTACATGCGTATGGTTTATGCATGTAAGCTCATCCTGATTCTTCATATCCTTCCCTTGTGTTCAAACTCTTCATAGCTGCCTAGGATCAGTATCTCTTCTTGTAGTTTTGTGTTATGGTGTGGCTAATTTTAAATTGAACTTTCACAGCATCATGGGCTATATCTGTGTATTATGCCTACCAGCGTACCTGGAAGCCGTTCAATCCAATCCTCGGTGAGACTTATGAGATGACTAATCATAATGGGATCAATTTTATAGCTGAACAGGTGAGTCGTTTCTTTGGAACTCATATTCCACTTTGGCTTGGAAATAATCATATGAGTTCTTAGCTTCCATCTTCGTCCTCAGGTCTGCCATCACCCACCAATGAGTGCTGGTCATGCAGGAAACGAGCATTTTGCTTACGATTGCACTTCAAAACTGAAAACGAAGTTTCTGGGCAATTCAATCGACGTCTACCCAGTAGGAAGGTAATTTCTCCTAAATATGAAAGTGACTGCAAATTCAAGATATTTGGATTTCAGATTCTATATAGGGAGACAAAGACACTGAACTTTTAATTCAATGAATCTGTGTACAGGACACGAGTGACACTTAAAAGAGATGGTGTGGTTCTTGATCTTGTACCTCCCCTGACTAAGGTTCATAACCTTATCTTTGGTCGAACATGGGTTGATTCGCCAGGAGAGATGGTCATGACGAACCTGACCACTGGTGACAAAGTGGTGCTTTACTTTCAACCATGTGGCTGGTTTGGGTAAGTTCTTGTTTCATCAAACCTAAAAAAAAACTTAAAAAAGACCTGATCACTGCAATCTCATCTCCATGCTTCTCCATTTAGAGCTGAAATGTGGACCTAATGGACAGATCTGGGCGTTATGAAGTGGACGGTTACGTGTATAATTCAGCTGAAGAGCCCAAGATACTAATGACAGGTAAATGGAACGAGTCCTTGAGTTATCAACCATGTGATGCGGAAGGCGAACCTCTCCTAGGCACCGAACTGAAGGAGGTTTTTTCAATTTCTCTCCTTGGTCCTTACCAAAATCAGGCAACAATCTTTAGCTACCTTCTAATTACATTACTTTCCCACAGGTATGGAAGGTCGCTGAAGCTCCAAAGAATGATAAATACCAATACACACACTTTGCTCACAAGATCAATAGCTTTGACAGTGCCCCTAAAAAGCTACTGTCATCTGATTCACGTCTGCGTCCTGATAGATACGCACTCGAGATGGGTGATATGTCCAAATCCGGATTCGAAAAGAGCAGGTAAACTACTCATATAGTCTATTTGGTTGGTCATCTCTCCGGTTCACCAATATTTTCCGATTCATCATCCCAAAGTAGTAATGTAAAAGACTAATAGAAGGCGGTTTTGTTTGTCAGGCTAGAGGAGAGACAGAGAGCTGAGAAGAGAAACAGAGAAGAGAAAGGTCAAAGATTTGCTCCAAAATGGTTTGATGAAACAGAGGAAGTGACTCCTACACCATGGGGTGATCTTGAAGTTTACCAATTCAATGGAAAGTACTCGGAGCACCTTGCAGCAGCTGATAGCTCTAAGGATAACTCCGATGTGAAGTTGACCCAATTCAACCCTTGGCAATTCCAACATCTCTCTGCTTAGCCCCCAAAAGAAAAAATTCATATCTTCTTCTATGCCATCTGTTTCGTTCTTGGATCTTTCTTTTGTTTTTGCTATTAATTACCAGTTTTACTGTATTTTTCCAGTTAAAGTTTTTTTTTTTGGATTTTTTTTTTAATCGTTAAAGTTAAAAAAATTTGTCTCTAGGAAATTTGAAATGAAGCGGACACAAAGGATAGAGAACGAGCTAGAAGGAAACTGAGAATTCATTGGGGCCTAAGAAACTAATTAAAATTTATAATATATAAGTTGAAATCACGACAACATCGAATTCATGTTTACTCATACATTTTCTAGAGCTGAAATCAATAAATTGTCTCTTTTAAAGGAAACTCATGTTTACCCATTTAATAAATTAAGCCAAGCTTTAAGTTTATTTTTACAGAAACATAAAAACCAAAATGGATACAAAAGTTTACTTTCACCAAAAATGTCGACCTATTTAACAAGCGAGAACATCGATCACATTTCGACTTTCTTTCACAGTTTAAATTTTAACATTTTGTTTTCTTTGAATTGTAAAACATTTTGTAACTAAAATCTAAATTTTACTAAAACGGTTTACATAAACTATTTGCAAAAATTAATTTATATATTAAAAATTTAATAAAAATTTAATAAAAATTGTAAGTGTTAAACTTATGTTACGTGAAAACAGATCGAATACTACATCTTTAACGGACTAAGGAAAATTTTAAGGACATGATGTCACATTTGGTTTGTTTTCATAAGTATGAAATTTAACATTTAAAATTATAATTATTTTTTATTAATAACTAAATAAACTGTTTTTTTTTACTACATAAACTAAGATTTTTAGTTAAACTGATTTTAACAACTACTCCCTCTGTTTCATAATATAAGATGTTTTAGAGGTTTTTTGGTGTTTCAAAATATATGATGTTCTCACATTTCTATATAACTTTTTACTTTATTGAATGTTCTGTGACCAATATTTTTTTTATTTTTTATGATTGACTAAATTATTTTTGTTTATATATTAAATAAAACTTTTTAGAACAAAAGTAACTTATTCATATGCATGTTTTTACCCACAACATCTTATATTATGAAATGGATGAAATAATATTTTAAGTCAACCGTTTTTTATGTAAATAAAGTATCAATTATATAAAATATTTTTATTTCAAAGATAGTTAAGTATTAAATTTACTTTATGCGGAAACAGATTGAACTTAGCACCTCTAACGAACCAAATAAAATTCTAAGGATGGGATGTTAAAATTCGGTTTGTTTTCACAATTTTAAAACTTTAATACTTAAGCTTCTTTGAACTAAAAATATTTTTAATACTTGATACTTTATTTAAATTAAAACGGTTTACTTAAAACATTATTTACTGAAAACCTTAAAATTTAGTTTTAATATCTTACTAAATCAGTTATTATATATCTACCTTAGAATTTGTTGCCAAGCATGAAACCGAAGAGTTTTAGGCTGCATCCACTTGATAACTTCATGAGTCAAGAAGATTCCCACATCGGCAGTAAGACGAAAACTATAGGGTTAATTACAAAGAGAGATATTATTGTGATATAGTTTTCCATATATGCCCAACAAAGCAAAATTACTAGCTAGTTTAGATCCAATGTCAAAATTTACAAACATTGAACGAACGAGCTACACATTATATGGTTGTTAGATCTTAGCGAGTTGACCTATAATAAAATGCAAAGACCTAGCTCACCAAATCTTAAGCATATAAACAGAGAAGAAGAGAAGATTTGATGAAATATATATATACCCTCAGAATCCAGAGTAGACAACGGGAAGATCCTCCGACGTAATGCTACTAAAGGTTGTCGTGGATGACAAAGCCTTGAATTCGTGACAATGATACATATACTGTAATTGTTGGCACAAGTTAGAGATTTCTCAAAGATATAAAAATATGTTCAAACAAAATCAGATTCTTACCAAACCTTAAAAAGCAGAGTCCGAATCATAACATCATAAGATAAGGCCTTGACATCTTCTTTCTTCTCTTCAAAGAGCTCTATAGATTCTTCAATTACATTAGTAACTTCCACAACACTATGAACTAAAGATTCAAACGAACATCTTTTGTAGACCCATCAGCGATTCTCTACAAAAGATGTGATATTTTAGTTTTCTACGGGAAACACACGTTTAAACGAGGCTGCAAAGGTTCTCTACATTTCAAGAGTTGCAGGATAGAGATTACTTTGGAGGGTTTTGCTTTTACAACATTATTGATCCAAAGATTAAACTCAGGAGAGCTGGAGAGAAGACAAGTGGACTCATTGATCTCTCTTTTTAGATTTCCTTTTTTGGTTTAACGGCTAATTTCCTTTTTCTTTGTAAATTTTAGATGACCGTTACAAGTCTTGAGTCTCTAACCGTTGCTTCGTGGGTCCCTGCTTTATTTTAAACGAACGGAGAAATAATGGGCCGTATCGTTCATACCCAATTATTTTGTTTTGCTACTACT
>VBRH01000010.1:705063-730144 GCA_014578085.1 Cardamine resedifolia | reverse complement strand
AAAAAAAAAAACAAATTCTGCAATATTTTGTTCTTACAATTCAAACCTAAATACATTTCTTTCTTTCTTATTACAGTATTAAAACTAAATTAACACAAATAATAATTCCGTAAGTCAACTATACAGTTTTAATTTAAGAAAACTGTGAAAGTGATAGACAGTACTTGCATAATATTTGACAAGAAATTATATATATTATTTACATGGGAGAAAAAGAAAACAAAACAGAGATATTTTCCAGCTGAAAAGAACAAACATCTCTCATTGATGTTCAGTGAACTTGCACCAAACTCCCCAACTTCACTTATTCTTCTTCTTCACTTACACAAAGTCAGTTTTTTGGCAACAAAACACAAACTTACATAATCAAAATTTTATCATAATGTTCACAAGATTCCATTCTCTGTTTCCACTTCTACTTCTTCTTATTATCTTCATTAAATCCCACAAATGTTCTTCTTCTCCTTCTCCTTCTCAAACTCTTGTTTTGCCTCTAAAGACCCGAATAGCCCCAATGGATAATTCTGATCACACCGACAAACTCCATTTCCACCACAATGTCACTCTCACCGTTACTCTCACCGTTGGTACTCCTCCTCAAAACATCTCCATGGTCATCGACACTGGCAGCGAACTCTCTTGGCTTCGCTGCAACCGTTCCACAAATCCAAACCCGTTTAACAATTTCGACCCGACCCGTTCCTCCTCTTATTCCCCAATCCCCTGTTCCTCACCCACTTGTCGGACCCGGACCCGAGACTTCCTCATTCCCGCTTCCTGCGATTCCGACAAACTCTGCCACGCAACTCTATGCTACGCCGACGCCTCCTCCTCCGAAGGAAACCTCGCTGCCGAGATTTTCTACATCGGAAACTCCACCAACGTCACTAATCTTATTTTCGGCTGTATGGGATCCGTATCAGGATCCGACCCGGAAGAAGACAGCAAAACAACCGGGTTATTGGGCATGAACCGTGGTTCCCTCTCTTTCATCTCTCAGATGGGGTTCCCCAAATTCTCCTATTGCATTTCCGGCACCGATGACTTCCCGGGATTTCTTCTCCTCGGCGACTCCAATTTCACGTGGTTAACGCCGCTAAATTACACGCCGTTAATTCGTATCTCGACGCCGTTACCGTACTTCGACCGTGTCGCTTACACCGTCCAGCTCACGGGGATTAAAGTTAACGGTAAGCTTTTACCCATTCCTAAATCGGTTCTCGTACCGGATCATACCGGTGCTGGTCAAACCATGGTTGATTCCGGTACTCAATTTACTTTCTTGCTCGGACCGGTTTACACCGCGCTTCGAACCGAATTTTTAAA
Organism: Cardamine resedifolia; assembly: GCA_014578085.1. NCBI lineage: Eukaryota > Viridiplantae > Streptophyta > Magnoliopsida > Brassicales > Brassicaceae > Cardamine > Cardamine resedifolia. Next base: position 728,818 of record VBRH01000010.1, on the reverse strand, counting down.
CCGGACAAATGGGGTCTTAACGGTTTACGAAGACCCAGATTTTGTTTTCCAAGGAACCATGGATTTGTGTTACCGAATTTCGCCGGTTTGGATTCGGACCGGGATTCTCCATCGGTTGCCAACGGTTTCCATGATTTTTGAAGGAGCTGAGATAACGGTTGCGGGTCAGCCGTTATTATACCGAGTCCCACATCTCACGGTTGGGAACGATTCGGTTTATTGTTTCACATTTGGAAACTCCGATCTTATGGGAATGGAGGCATACGTGATTGGACACCATCATCAGCAGAACATGTGGATCGAATTTGATCTACAGAGATCAAGAATCGGTTTAGCTCCGGTACAATGTGATGTATCCGGTCAGAGACTCGGAATCGGATCGTAAACCATAGATAATAACCACTGTGTAATTATAGTTTTTTTGTCCCACGTAGAAATGGTCATTATTTAGAATAAGTGCACGTGACTACAGTGAGACGCCTTGAGCGATACGTGCGTATCGTATGGGTAATAACTTCGAGTTGTTAGTAGTTAGTTGTCTACTTCTCTCTTCGATTTCAAGTTTTTTTAATACGCTACTTTCTTTGCGTGTGATTAATTTGATTCATTCTACTACATATATTTTTAAATTTAGCTATAACATATTAATATGTAGGTAGTATTATTTCTATAACAATATTTAAGCTCTTCTAAATAGGCAGGCACATATAAACTCAACTATATTATCTTGAATAAAGTCAACTATACAATATTTTGAATCCCTTTCTATATTTTATAAGCCCGCTTATCTATGGGCCGGGCCTGTGTTATACCATGAAAAAAAAGTGTTTGATAGCCCTTTCTATATTTTCTCCACCGGTTATATATGGGCTGGGGCTGGGCCTGGGTTATAGCATTATAATATCTCGGTTATGCACAATATACTGATTTCACAATTTGGAATTTTCAGTGGCTGGTTTCTTATTTTTTTCTCAAGTTGCTGACGGGTACTTTAAATGTGAGGGCCCACCGTAGTCTCGCACCCACGTGAGAACATCACGCGGTTTAATGTCTTTTACACCTCACGCGCCAATTGCACGTGCGACATCCAACGGTTTGACGCCAACTCAGACCGTGATTTACAGTCGCCTTTAGATGAGAACATGGAATTGCTTTTCTACTTCTAAACCGAATATTTGATTTTTCTTAATGTATATTCGGAGACAAAACATCGTAATCAGTTTAATCGATTCACCACCAATAACAACAAAACTAATTTCTGGGTTACGAGGAAGAAACTCTTGGTTGTTGGTAGCTTCTAATATCATGGATGCAGAAGAAAGTTGTTGTAGCCCATCTCTTGATCATAGGTTTCTTTTTTGCTTTTTTCTCACATCTCACGAACATAAAAAATATCTTGTTTTTACTTCTTTATTCTTAGTACAAAGCAGTTGTATCTGTATGAATCTTTTTGAAACTTGATTTTGAAGACTTGTAATCTTGAATCCGAAAAAAACTACTCCAAGTTTCTTAAGAGTCTCCACTCGAAATCGGGTTTACTCTCTTGTGTTCTGCTTTCATATGTTTTCCTGAAAGTTTTCAACTTTCTCTTAATCGTGACTTCTTGAGCTATCAAGTATCGTGCCTGTAAGTTGTTCGATGGTTTGCCTCACTGTGTTTAGGATTTTTATTACTAGTCTATTGCAAATTTTACTTGTGGATTTAGATTCTAGACTAACAAGACTTGTGCTTTGAAAGATCCTTTCTCTTCATTTCATTGGTATCAATGTTAAATGGTTTTGTCTTTTCTTAAATGTTGTGGATATCTTATGCTTAGAAACTGCAAGTTGCAATTGTGGGTAGGACCTTTTATGGTATGAGTTGAGTGTATAGTCTTCTCTTTTGTCTCATTGAAAATGAGTCAATTTATGACCTTGACTCTACGATATTTGCCTTCAGCGATATCAATGATCCGATTATAGTTGCTGTGGAATCTCTAGACTCAAGCAAAAAGAGGAAACTGCGTGCTGAAGAATTAGACTTGTTACCTCTACCAAAACACTTTTGTCAAGCTTCTCTCCCTGATTCTTCATGTCCATCATCAGATATAGAATATGCAGAATGCTCTTATGCCATGGATGACACAAAAACCGGCGATGAGACTTCTTCTTCTCCATCTGTCACAGGGCCTTCTTTGTCTATGTTTAAAGACTCTTCTTATTCAACTGGAAGGTCAAGTTTAAGTTCTGGTTATGCAACATCATGCAATATAGACCATTCTTGTTCCAAAGATAATGATAAATCAAAAGAATATGTTGAAGACCTTAGTCTCATGGAAATGATTTGTCCCCAGTTTGCGGTTGAAGATCTTCAAGAGGTTCTAAATCCAGTTGGGTCATCATATATTCTTTCTTCTGCAAGGCGGAGTGTTGACAACCAAGGTAATAATGTAATTGTCAAGATTTCAGTGTCACGCATTGCAACACTGTATGCGATTTCATTTCTGATATTTGGATTGCAGATTCTGAAGAAGCTTCCCCGAAACCAACCATTGATCAAGAGTTTGAGCATTACTTTTCAACACTTATGATGTAAACATATGTATTTTTAGTATCACTAATGAATGCAATGTCTATGTAAATATTTCACCTTGTTTTTGTTTATAAACATATATAAAAACCAGAATAGACCAAATAAGGCATTGTAATCGAAAAAAACTCTTTAAATCAATAAACAGAATAATCAGAGTTTCGATCTATCTTTCAATCTCTCAAAACTTGCTAAGAAATGAATCAGATCTACGAAACAAATCGCAATTCCAATAAAATTAAACCTTGAGGAATAGAAATTTTCCTTTGAATCCCGAATTCTGAGAAACACAGATCGCAATTTCGTTTTAGTAAATTCCAAATTCGATACACAACAAAGTCGTATTTGAAAGGTTAAGATAGAGAACAAATCTAATCTATGAGAACAAATCCTAAAACATGTATCTACACAGAGAAGAAAGTAAAAACCCCAGAAAATTTTCAAATCTAAGCCCAAGCTTCTCGTCGAGGCTGTGCATAGAACAGAGTTTCCAGATCCGGTGGTTGAAAATAACCGTTCCTCGGCGGTTCTCGTTTCCTCACAACCATTGATTTCTTCCTCGGCGGCGGAGGACACACTGACGCTACCGGAATTCTATAGATCCTGCTTCTCGGCGTCGTACAATCTTCCTCCGTAATCTCCGTCTTCATCTCCATCACTTCCATGCTCTCGATCTCTCTTTGTTTCTCTCTCGATTTCGAAATCATAAGGGGGAAAAAAATTTGAAGTTTGAGAAGAGGCGGTTACATGTTTATTTTATATATAAATAAAACCCCAGAATTTTTTTAATTATTTTCCTTTTAAAAAATTCGAAAATTTGGAAATTTTGAGATTTCGGAGGGAGAATGAAAGAAAACGGGAATCTTCATCACGAAGCTTATTTCGTCTCTGCAAGATTAATCGGACGGTGGAGATTGTTTCCAACAGCTGAGTGTGAGCTGGATATGCTGACGTGGAGAAATATAAGTGGTTTGTAGTACCAAATTTATGTTACGCGTGACCCCACAGCACCGTTTCAGACGCTCCACCATCATTATTGGTATACTTTAAATATTCATTTTTTGTCCATTTTAAAATATTAAATTTTTTAATTATTTTAATCAGTAATTTTTCCGTTTGTGGCGGCGCGAACTTGCGCAACAAGTCCCTTTGGGCGGGAAAACAAAAAATAGACTCCTTCCTTTTGTAACGAAAAAGCCGAAAACTTTATGTTCGTACCAATCGGTTTAATAACTTTAAAGTTTGAACCGAAATTAATAAGCGAGGCACGTGTAGTCTAAAACCAATCTCCACCGTCACATGATTGATTTACCTAAAGAGTGAAGACCATTCTGAGACTCAACGTTCAATACTAATATGTGTAGTTGTCATTTGTTACAGTAGTTTTTTGTCATCAAGTTACAAAGTTAAAGCCACATAATCATTTTTTTTTTTAAATCAATTTATTGTATTTTAAGATTGATATATCATGGAACAGATGACAGAACATACAAAAAATTTAAATCTAAATTTCTCTTCAAACGGCTCTATTTTTTTTTTGATATTAACTATCTTTGCAAATTTGAATATCTTTGCAAATTTGAATATCTTTGCAAATCGATCATGAATCAAAATTAGCCCAAACAAAAACTGTTTGTAACTACAAAATATTGTTTTAACTAATGTTAAATTTACTTGTAGCGTATATAAAGTAGGCTGTGTAATGATTTGAGTTGGAGCTATTACAAGTGCACACAATGGAGAGGCTTTTCAAAGAAGCAAATGGATCATAAAACTATGTATGATCGATCCTAATACATCATCACTTAAGTCTTAACTTACCCTTATGCCCTATCATAGAAAGCCCTATCTCAGAAAAGCCCATTGAACTACTAAGAGGCCCAATAGAAACAATGTGATGACCGGACATAAAAAGCTCACAAAAAGCCAACCAAAAAAGTCTCAAACCCAATAAGAAAGTAAACGAGCAAAGTTTGGCCCAAACGATTAACGATCTAATATATCCGTTCCGGCCCATTAAGCCCATTAAATAAACACTGCCGGCGGCGAAAAGAGCTCCTCGAAGATGTGGAGGCTCCGGCGATGAGTTTTTAAATAGATCATAGGGATGACATTTTTGCAGTTTCCTGTTCGTCGTTGTTGTCAACTACTTTTTTCTTCCAAATCCTTTTCATCTGACTTGGTCTTCTAGTTTCAACATCAGCTAATTGGTCCTCAGATAAGTTCTAAAATTTATGTTGTTAATTAGAACATAGTTTATTAGACGTATTGCAGCATATTCAAACAAAACAACAAATTTTATGTGGAAATAGAGTTGTTTGCAGGTCTTTGTTGCCAGGAAATTTTCTTTGCAATTTCTAGTAGTTTCACAAGGGTGTCAACATATATATATATATGTGAAAATGGAGGGCCTATTAATTACATCCTCTAGTCTCTATGATGGTAATGGTATAAGACAAATATTTATAGTTATTGGGTTTGCGATTAAATAATTAATTTATCGATTGCAAGTCTACAACTCTACATTAATAAATAAGTTAATTATCAAACGAAACGCAGTTCCTATAATCCTATCCCCGTTATTTGTTATTTAGTTTTCAATCAATTTATATACTTAATATTGGAAAAACATCGTAAATTTTGTTGTATAGTCGAATACCACGAAAATTTTATCAAAATGATTTTAAAATGATAAATACTTAGCATAACAAGGAAAATTTTATTTTATTTTTTAAAAAACACGGAAAATGTAGTGGGGTCTGCGTACATGAGAGTGAGTCATGATCTCATGTTGATGTCTTTCTATAATAATAAAATCAATTAAATTTTGACAAATAGGGAAAAATATATCTCTTGAAAATTTTGTTAGTACCTTTAGTTTTGTCTTTTTCACCTGTGCTTGACAAACTTTTCACGAGTCCGAAGTTCCAACTTTTTTTTTTTTTTTTTAGAACAAATCAGTTGAAGAGCAATAAAAACAAATTAAGTAAATAGCTGAAGAGCAATAAGAATGAAACTAATTAAGTAAATAGCAAGAGGGGTTTAAACAAACCAAAAAAATAAATAAAAAATACCAAGAGGGGTATATTAGATGAAGACCAAGATTATATTTTTATTATAAACGCTATTCAAGTATGAATATTGAATACAGTATCACATTGAATTTGAACGTAAATCGTTGTACTAACAGATCGGAATAATTAATTGTTTTCACCTGTATTTTTTAAATGATTATATCCCAACTTAATTTTACATCTTTTACTGGGAGCATTTGGATATTCATATATGACTTCAGATCTATTGTTATTCATTATTACAATAGTAACATTTATTTATTTATTTTAACAAAAAAACATATATAAATTTATGTATATACATGTAATCGCAATGGTAATTTGGATATTTATGATTAACGAAAACTAAGAATAACAAAAACAATATATTATTTTATAAAAAAAAAAAAAAGAGCGAAGATGTCAATATCAATGCCAACTAGCGGCTTTAGATATAAATGCAACAGTTCGGAGAAAATAAGAGTTAGAATTAGTCAAAATCAGAAACGCCAATTATACTCACATTTAATATACGTAATTCTAAAATTTAGTATAATATTTAAATAAGAGGAATTTCATACAAATATCTAACATTATTAAAGCTCTACCTAAGTTTCTAATTAGGACACTTGCGTTTATTTCTTTTTTGTTCGTATTTCTTTGCGATCCACGAGTCTAATTATTTGCCATTATTTAATATATTAGAAAACAAATATTCTATCAAAAGAAAAGCTGAATCGCAAACAGCTGTAGTGTCTTCCTGAATTTCGACTCTTGTCTTTTTCGAACGTACCAATTATATGACCACTATGTAGATCGATTTCTTCTTCTTCTTCTACCATATTTTCTTATGTGTGTATGTGTTTCGTTAATGACATAATTATATTCAGACGGATTCGCACTTTAGTAGTATATCTTATTTTCACGTCTTGGCTTATTTGGTAAAAGTACGTTTCCCAAGATATTAAAAATCTCTAAATCTCTAATTTATTTATATAAAATACGAATTTGCTTAAGAATCTAAAAGTGATTTGATTATATGGTTAAATTACAAACTGGACAAAAAAAATTAATTTTTCTGATCATTTTTATCACATATATTAATATAGAGCAAAAAATTATATATAATTAAAAAGATCTCAACAAAATATTATATTTAACTCGGAATTCAAACATGTTTGTAGTTTTTTGAAGGGGTCCATTAATGTGTTAAATGTCACTCTATGGTTGCTTTTGGTTTGTGGATTCCATTTGTAGAAGGTTTGAAAGTCTTATCTACTAGTCATCCACATTGTGTGGATTCCACACAATGTTTAATTTTTCAGAAGACCACAAATTTTGTTATTAATTTTTTTCAATTTTATCATGCATGTTTAATTTGTTTTTTTTTTCGGGATAGATTACCAACTTTTTTTTTTTTTTTTGCATTTTGTGATATAGACAATTAAAAATATATAGTTATATATACATGCCCTAGTAAATATTAATTAAATAGATTGAATTTGAATCTCCACAAACTTGAAGTACATGGGGAGTTGGGAACACGGTCAACTTATGATGAATGATACATGTGAATCTTTGGGTTCACACCTTTAAATGATTCCCGCAAAACATATGTTTATTTATTTGGTATTTCATAACATGAATCAGATATTGAGATCAATCTAAATATAATTAAATGGATTGTTTGTTTTAATTGTTTTTTTTTGGGGGTAAGATTGTGTTTAATTGTTTATTATTATTATTCAGAATTCACAACCATTAAGGAATTAATCTCGTTCGATATTTTTTTTAATAAAAAAATGAATCGTGCAAAGTTGCAACTTTGTAAAATGAAGAGACCTATATACTGCTTTAATTTTAATAAAAGTAATTAATCGGATTTATAGTTCGAAACAAGCCAGAATTGTACTAATTTCAGTCAGGTCCAACTGAATTGTTTAATATAAATATAAATTGCATTTTAATATTTATATATATTGGGTTTGTACTCGTTTGCAAAAAAAAATTGTACTGTTTTAACTATAAACATAAATTACTTTAATGTTTACCGGTATGGACGGCAGAAATAAATAAACAGCTTTTAATATGGAAAATTGATGCATGATGCACACATGTCATTAAATACTATATCGCCATCAAATGTTCACATTCATTTGTCAACGATATATTTAGCTTTTTCTATTCGAATAACCCGTAGTTAGGTAGCCAATGAAGGTAAAATATTAAAATTACAACAAATATTTGAAACAGTTAATAAAATATAGAAATTTGATCATGCATGCTCGTGTTTCACGTGGAAATCTTCAAGGAGTTCGTGCTCCAAGTGGAGGACTCATAGAGACAAGTGGAAGCATAAAGCTTGCATGTATGCAACAATGGGTCATCCTCAAGAGTCAAGAGTTCGTGCTCCAAGTGGAGAGCTCATAGAGACAAATGGAAGCTTAAAGCTTGCATTCATGCAACAATTAATGGGTCATCTTCAAGAGTTCGTGCTCCAAGTGGAGGGTTCAGTACTGGCTCAGAGACACAAGTGAAAGCTTGCATGCATATGCAACAATTTCAGAATCATCATTGATCTTTTACATTTATTTTTTATAACCGAGACATCATCAGACCAGAGATACAAGTAATTTCATACGCATATGAACGAAAGAGTCAAATACCGTTGTTCCAGTCTAAATAATGAATTGTTCGGTAAATATATTATAAATATTATTTTCCAGATAAAAATTTTTAAACGAACTTCAAGTGTGATTCAATTGTTAAAAATTAAAATATTTGATCATCATCGTTGAGAAATATATATGTGATCATTTTACTGCGAGTTCAATTATGATTTGACTTTCTTTGTTAAAAATGATTTGACTTATATAAATTTTTTAAATGATAATATTTTTCCACATACTGTAAAAATAATTTTGGTTTATGGTACAAATCTTCTGGTTTGGAAAATAAATGTTGTTAACAAAAACAAGGGTCTAACTCTAATGACCATTTAACAAGCTGTATGTAGAGACTAGAGTTACCATTTTAATCAAAATCTAAAACTAAGTGCGGAACTTATTTTCGAGTGAGTCAATAACAAAATAATTGCTTTCAACGTAATTTTTTCGAAATATATAGCTAATATAATTGATGGACAAGAATAGCTTAATAATGTATGGATCCACGGACGAAACAGTCCAAACGATTTTCCGTTTATATTGTCACAACTATTGAAAAAAATTAAAAACAACTAATTTAGTGAGTCCATAAATTCCAAATTGTGAGCCTCAACACATGTGCTTAATTAAGTACTTAATTATATGATGTCCTTGCGTCTAGGAACTAGGCGCACCAAAAAGTAATAAAAAATAAGAACTTTAAATGATTTTTAGTTCCTCAATAATTGGAACCAAAGAGATAGGATCGGCTTTTGATCCTATCTTCTTGTTTAAATAATTAACACTAATCATACAATTATTGAGCGAGATAAAAAAAAAAACTTGAAATAACTATAGCTTTCAACAATATCATTGTATTATAGACATACATATTATTTTGACTGAATATATATATAACTTCGTATTCCAACTTTCTATAAATTTATCTTATATATAATAATATAAAGGATGTTAATCAACTTGGTTTCTAACAATTTTTAGACTTGGCAACCGATATTGAATTTATATTATACGACTGAATCCAAATCCAAAATTTACGGTATCACTCATGCGGCCAAATTATTGGACAAAACAAAATCAAAAGAAAATTCGAAGACTAAATAAATAAGAGTAAACTATATATATTTGAAATATGATAGAAGAAGCTAGCTGGCTGGCTAAAGAAATTCCAAGAAAAGAGAGGGAATGTTATTGTCAGTCCGTAGACTCTCGATTTATCCAGACACACAAAAGCTTAGGTCTGAGATGTAACGCACAAAGAGTTTCTCGGAAATTAGATTTTCTAGTATTCGACAATCGTTCTCATACACATTTTTTATAAGACAATCACCAAAAATATGTCAATTCTCATGGATAATTTGGTGGGGAATTAGTGGGAAAGAACTGTTTCTCACTGTATTCCGACGAAAAGAAACCACCGGAAATAGCTGGCGATATTATCTAAAAAAACATATATATATATATATATATATATTTATATTCACGGAGGTCTAAACTTAACTAAAATACAGAATATTAATATTCCTAATATTGTATACCTTAATTAATTTTGACTATATTGTAGTACCATAATTATTTTGATCGAAATTAGTATCTGTTATATTAAATTCAAATAATTAAAAAAGTTACTAGTGAAAATGAATATTTCTAGAGGCATTTTTGCAGTGAGGCAATTATAAAACTACACATACAAATTTAAAGTTTCTCAGAGTCATAGATCTCTGTGTATGAGTCTATGACATCATCCCTTGGAGTTCTTGCTTTGTATGAAACATCTAGAAATTATTGCAATTTATCATATAATTGCACGAAACAAGAAATAAGCATAGCGTAGTCATCTTCTTAATTTGACTTGTACGTTATAACTTAGAATCACCGCTGATTTAATAAAAAAAATATAGTTAGGACTTAGGAGGAGAAAACAACTAATTAAAAAGCAAAATATAATTAAAAAAAAATTGCAAATAGCTTTTAATGATCAAAAAGAGCCAGAGAGAGTTTGCTATAAAAACCCCTTCTCTGCCTCTCTCTTTCCCTCCCCCCACACCTTTCTCTCTCTTAGCATCCTCTGCTTTTTCTCTCTATACACTCGCCGTTTCATCTCTTTCAGGCTAAGGTAAAAACTACTAATACCTTTCTGTTTCCCCGTTGAGTCTATGAACATTTCGTCGGTTCTGTGTTTTGCTTTCAAACTCCCTGCCGTTTTGGATTTTCCTCTAAATTTTGCGTTTTAGTTATTCTTTTTTCACTAAGGAATTTGAAGAACTCGTCCACCCATTTCATCGTCGCCAATATACAAATTTCTGTACATTTATCTAAATTTGTTTGCGGTGTTGTTTTTTTGTTTGAAAATTTAACTTTTATTTGGTTAGAATAGTCATTTTTTGAAGTCCTGTTACTTAGTTACAGAATTACTCCAAAGTTTAAATATTTAAATTCTCAGACCAAAATTTTTAACCAGGCTCAGTAACCAAAAAAAAAAACAAAAAAAAACAGTTTAAACCGATCACAGCTAGTTTTTTCTTTCCACATCGGTCTCCTAGCCAAGTCAGACGGGTCAAATAATGGTCAAATCTCGGTTTATACCGGTTTTCACTCCATCAGTCAATTCAGTAACATTTTTTTTTTTTCTGATAGACCAGTTTATCTTTATTTCCTAAATATTGGTTAATAATTTAATATACACAATTACAGTATCGGAAAAAGGAAAATACACACTTACATTTGTCCACACACGTGTTTTATCATGCAGACTTGATTGATGGTACATATGTTTTATTTGTTTGCTTATGTAAATTACTAATAATTGTTTTGAAACAATTAGTGGTTACAATTCGCTGAATCTCTCAGTTCACGTTTACAAAAATCTTATCCCTACTTTCTTGGGACACAAGCAGATTTGTCCATTCATTACACAAAAAACTATTTCTGTTTTCTTTTTCTATCAAAAGTACAAACCTAATCTTAAAAAATCCAATTCGGTCATTACTATCCATGAAAAATCTCTGTGATTCAGAATCAAAAAACCCTATTAAAATTAACTAAATATTTAAGATTTTCGTCTCTGATCCAATCAATTGTTCCAGAAAATGGAGTTCGAGAACCGTTACGGACTTACGACGACGCACAAGTACGACTGTCTCTTGTTCGGTACGTACTTAACCGGAACAGACCAATTACCTTTAAATTTTTATTAATTACACGAATACTTTCCTGACCGGTTTATTAAAAATTCTCTTTAGATTTGGACGATACTCTTTATCCTCTTAGCTCCGGAATCGCAACAGAATGTGGCAAGAACATCAAAGGTAATATTTTCCTATATCACAGTTGATTTATCGATTAATAATAATCCATTTCTGAAATTGGTTTTTGTTTTTCCGGTTTAACAGATTATATGGTCGAGAAACTCGGTATACCGAAGGACAAAATCGTCGAGTTGTCTGATCTTCTCTACAAGAACTATGGAACAACAATGGCCGGTCTTAGAGTACGTTATCAATATCATCCCTAATTTTTAATTTCTTTTTTACAAAATCATTGTGTATAATAACATTTTCTCCTTCGCTATAGGCGATCGGGTATGAATTTGATTACGACGAATACCACAGCTTCGTCCACGGTCGTTTACCGTACGACAACATAAAACCAGATCCTATCATTCGCAGCCTCTTGCTTAGCCTCCCTCTCCGCAAAGTCGTACGTGTCGCAATCGCATTTAAAATATTAATTACCATACACTTAACTATAGTTTTAATAAAATAATCAACATTTTAATTTATTTCTCCCGTGATTAGATCTTTACCAACGCGGACAGAGTTCACGCGGCCAAGGCGTTGAAGAAGTTGGGATTAGAGGATTGTTTCGAAGGAATCATATGTTTCGAAACGCTTAACCAGACGCACAAAAACGCTGCTTCTAACGATTCCAAGATTTTTGATATCATTGGACATTTTGACCGGTCTGAACCGGTCGATTCACTTCCCAAAACGCCTGTTGTGTGTAAACCGTCGGTTACTGCTATTGAGAAAGCTCTAGAAATCGCCAATATTGATCCTACCCGAACGGTACAGCGAACATCCATTTTAATATATTTTGGATTTTTTTTCAAAAAAACGTGGACAACAAAACTAAAAATTTTAATATTTTTCATCGCAGCTGTTCTTTGAGGACAGTGTCCGAAACGTACAAGCTGGAAAGCACGTTGGTCTTCACACGGTTCTGGTACGAATAATTTGGCTTAATCTAACCTGAATAAAAATTAATTAAATCGAATAGTTTAAAACTGGGGTTTGGAATTGACCAAGGAGTTTTGTTGTTCTCAGGTTGGTAAACCAAACAAAGTCAAAGGAGCTGATTACGCGTTGGAAAACATTCACAACCTGAAAGAGGCGATACCGGAGTTATGGGAATCCGACAGGAAGTCGTCGGATGTTGGATATTCCGGCCAGGTCGCCGTTGAGACTTCTGTTAGAGCTTAGGAATGGTTGGCCGTTGTACCTAATTTCCACCACTGTCATTTTCAATTTCTTTTTTCAAATGACGTAATGTCATTTTTGTTTTTATCCGCCTGATGTTTATAAATTTAAATAAAAAAGTAAGGAAATAATTTCATCTAGTGTTTAGGAGCACTAAATAATAAATAGCCACGAGGTATAGTCTAGAACTAATCAATCAATATAAATAAATACATTAAAAAACTAAAACAGTTGTACATACAATCAATAGGATCTCATTATATCATATTTTTTGTTTTCAATGAATATTTTTTAAAAATTAGTTTATAATTAACATTTTTTATTGTTTTTATTTGACCAGACATTTTTTTATTATATTATATACTAGTAGGCTACCCGTCCTTCGGGCGGGGTTTAGATTAGGAATTTGAACTGATTTAGATTATTGTTAGTGAGTATTTGAAATCTTATAACTGTTATGTTTGGTTTGGTTGTTAATTTATGAAGTGGGTTTTCTTCATTTATTTGTGTTTGATAATTTTTCGTATGTTTTTAGAACTTGATTGGTTCACTCGCAATCACCCGTAAACTCAGCGTTCCGTACACGCAAACGCAGCGTTCCATACATGCAAACGCAAACGCAACCGCTGCGTTTAAACCAGTCATGCCCTAAACCTATCGAATTAATCTGTGTGTATTTTTCTTTATGTCTTTTTTTCTAAAATAATGTTTCAGAATATTTTATATAATTTTTTTTTCTCTTCCATAATTTTATATTTTNCATAGTTTCGATGATTAATTTTGGATTACTTCTAATTTTGGTTGTTATTAATAATATCCAAAGTAGAAACAAATCTTCAATTTAATATTTTGTACATTTTTTATTTAAGCTGTAATATATCTATTTTAAAAAAATATTGTTTTTATTGATTTTATTGATTAGTAAAAATTAGAATAAATGAGAAGTTAATTAGTTTAGTGATGATGATGTGTCAATTTTTTAGAGATTTGAAAAAGTGAAGTTACACTCTAAGAAGAGAGAACCTTCTATTTTATATATAGATTCTTTATTATATTATATAGGATATAGGTATATGCTATAAAATCTTGACACGGTCGTATCTAAATATAATTATTCTACTACTAAATAAACGTTTGATTTGTTTTACTCTACAATGTCATCAGTTGAAATGGCTGAGTATTTTTTATTTAAGTGAGTATTTTTTATTTTTTCTAATATACATTACTTGACATTTGACAAATGCTGACAAAAGAAGAAAAAAAACTCATGACAGACAATTAGATATGACAGTTCAATAACAGTTGTTTTGGAATATGCACAGAACAAAAAAGTCGAAATTTCGTGGTTTAGTTATGAAAAAGAGTTACAATAAATAATTGGTAGTAATAAATCATCCACCGATAAAAAAATGTCGTTTTGTTTTTGTGGCGTCGAGTCCATGGAAACGGCACGTAGTTATATCTTATCAATAATCGATTGTCATAATGGCCCAGAACAGAAAACAGATTATTTAGTATGGGCCCAACAACGTAATTAAGAGATTTGTAAGAGTGTCAGTCATTTTTACCGCTAACATGATGACACGTGTCAGAATCACCAATAACTAACCTTTAAATCAGACGGTCATTAATGCTTACACCTATCTTCTTCTCACCATAACTCTCTCTTTAATGGCTTCTGTGACTGATCAGGCTTATTTAAGTTTTGGTAAAATTCAAAAGCTTCGATAGCATCTTCAATGGCGAATCTTCCCACCGTTCTCGTCACCGGCGCTAGTGGCAGAACAGGTAAGCTCTGCTTCAATTCGTTGCTATCGACTTTAATCACCGCGTTATCCATAGGAGATTCTCTAGGGTTCTAGGGTTAGTGATGTTACTGTTGAACATAAATCATGGCTTATGATCCAAACATGTAACATTTATCCTTAGTTGTTCCATTGGATTCAAGAGTCCAGGTGTGGAGTTTATGCATGTGATGATTAATTGAACCAATCTGGAATTTAATTTTTTCTTTTTCTTTTGGAATGCTCTTTGTTTTCATGAAGTTTGGAAAGACTATGATCCTGTTAAAGCTTCTTCATGTGATCAAAATTGTGGTGTCTTTTCATGAAATTGATAGGCCAGATTGTTTACAAGAAGCTGAAGGAGAGGTCAGACAAGTTTGTAGCAAAGGGTTTAGTGAGAACTCCTGAAGGAAAAGAGAAAATTGGAGGAGAAGCTGATGTTTTCATTGGGGATATAAGAGATGTTGATAGCATTAACCCTGCAATTCAAGGGATCGATGCGCTTGTGATTCTTACTAGCGCTGTGCCCAAAATGAAACCTGGTTTTGATCCCACAAAAGGTGGAAGACCCGAATTCATTTTTGAAGATGGACAATATCCTGAACAAGTAACATCTAAGCCTTTTCTTCAAATGTCAGCTTGATTTTTTGTTCATTGCAGCACAATTCAAATTGTTTTTGTTTGTTTGTTTGTTTGCGTAGGTTGATTGGATTGGCCAGAAGAATCAAATTGATGCAGGTAGGTGTACTTTGCTTTCCATTTTGTCTACCCTTGTTTCTTGCATTTTTCTTGTTAAAGTTTAAACTTCCTAATTTGGTGAGCTTCTATGAACAGCCAAAGTTGCTGGTGTCAAGCATATTGTCTTGGTGGGGTCAATGGGTGGAACCAATCCGGATCATCCTTTGAACAAACTGGGAAATGGGAATATACTGGTTAGCGAAGATTTCTATGTTTTCTCTTCTTTTCTTTCCAAAATGACTTTGGTTTCTTATTCGCCGAGCAACATTGAGATCGTTTGGCTACCTTATGTGGGTTCAGGTTTGGAAGAGAAAGGCTGAACAGTACCTTGCTGATTCTGGAACTCCTTACACAATAATCAGGTTAAACAAATTCTTTACTATTTTAACAATAAGCCAGGTCTGAAGTCACCCCAAATTATGTAGTTTTAACAACTCTCAGTTACAGTGTGTCCTGGTTACTGATTAAGCTTGTATATGGATCTTCTTGAGCCTGTTCTTACTTGAGTATCTCTGTTCTTGTCTCTCCAAACTATGTCTGTTGATGAACTTAGAGCTGGAGGACTTCTAGATAAGGAAGGCGGTGCACGAGAGCTGATTGTTGGTAAAGACGATGAGCTTCTTCAGACAGACACAAAAACCATCCCAAGGGCTGATGTTGCAGAAGTCTGCATTCAGGTTTTATCACCACCTTTTATTGTCTTTATCAAATCTTCACGTTCTCTCCTTTGAGTTGTTGTTCAATCTTTTTTATTTACTTTCGGATCATGATCTTTC
Source organism: Cardamine resedifolia (assembly GCA_014578085.1). Lineage (NCBI taxonomy): Eukaryota > Viridiplantae > Streptophyta > Magnoliopsida > Brassicales > Brassicaceae > Cardamine > Cardamine resedifolia. The sequence goes on along the minus strand of VBRH01000010.1, from coordinate 712,755 downwards.
TTCTTAACAACTTCAGGCATTGTTATTCGAGGAAGCTAAGTTTAAAGCTTTCGATCTCGGCTCTAAGCCAGAAGGAACCAGTGCTCCCACCAAAGACTTCAAGGCTCTCTTCTCTCAAGTCACGTCTCGTTTTTAAATCTCTATCTTTGTTGCTATTAAAACCTTTCAAAATAAAATTCCATGGCAATATGTCTCGTATTGTTGTATTTGATTCATCCGGACATGATTCTTAAGTTATTTTGAGGGAAAATAAAATAATGATTGACACTCTGAAAGCGATGAGACACTAAACAACGATTGCAGTCTTCTTGCTAATCTCTCAACCAATGTAATGGGTCTCATTTACAATTCAAAGAAATATCCAAATTAGTTATATTTATTTTTTCTAATCTTACTTAATTTTGGTCTAAATTTCTACTTTAGTCTTTATCACTTCAAATATGGTCCCAGGCCAAAATTATCGGGTTTTTGTTTAAAAAATGTGAAACGCTGATAAGTCGGGGTTTCTTTTGTAATTTTCTCAAAAGTATCGGGTTTGACTAAGTAAAATTCGAAATATGGAGAACATTGGGTGATTTATAAAAAATAATGGGCAAAACAAGAATTACCCGTTTCTATCACCCGCTTCATTTGCCTCTCTATCGCCCACATGAACAAGAGAGCTTCCGATACAATCGTTCGGAGTTTTCTTCTTCTGTTGCGTTCAGTGGCGTCTTAAACCGAAGCTACAATGATTTCGGTGAGGACAATCAATGGTTGCTCCATCTTACGCACCGCCACTTCCGGCGGCGGTCCTCCCGTTTCTCTATTTCGCCACCGTATTCAGCGCCTTAGAGCGTCTCATCTCCGTGAATTCTCAAAATTAGGGTTAGATTTTCCACTACGCCGCGCTAATAGACGGTTTCTCGGACAAAATGGAGGTTTTGATGCTCCGAGCTGTTCGGCTTGCATTCACAGTCTGGTGGAAAGTGTTTCCGAAGAGCTCGAATCCGTCAGCAGGCGTAAGGGAAGCCGAATCAGAGTTCGCGCCAGTGTCAAGTATGTTTTAGTACACCATTCTTTAATACATCGGACTCTTAGATGCTTGAAGTAAAATTCGAAAATTGAAAGAGAATGATGATAATTCTTACTTTAGATGAAGCTTTAGTGCTTTTTTTGGCCGGTGTGGGTAGTTCATTGTGTAATTAGGTGAACCTGTAGGGTGAAATTAAGAAGCTACGGAGAGGTTTTGGAGGATAAGCTAGTAAACCAGGAACTAGAGGCAGGTTTGCTTCTGGAGTTTAAGAAGGACGCAGACAGAGTTTTGTTGGCGGTTGCTCATAGACCTGATGGCAAGAAGAACTGGATGGTCTTTGATCAGGTTTTATTTGAAACTTAGTACTCATTACATGCTTTAGTGTTGTTACAGTGCTTGCAGATTATGAGACTTATTAGAAACTTTAATGGTGCAGAATGGTGTTACTTGTTCTATTAAACCACAGCAAATCACTTACATCGTCCCGGGTGTTTATAATTTTGACCATACAGAGCTTACTGATTTTCTCCAGAGGGCTCAGGATAACTTGGTATGTAATGACATTGTAAAAAGCATTTCTGGGACTTGTAGTTGAAGTTGTCATGTTACACATGAATGAGCTTCTAGTTATTATTTGAATGCAGGATCCCCAACTGATTGAGTTTGCTTGGATTGAGTTACTTGAAAAGAACAAACCTGTGACACCAGAAGAATTAGCAGAGGTACCATATATTTTAGTTGATCCAGCGGTCGAGCCTGTGATTTGACAATGCTTTTAAAATTTTGCAGATGATTTTTGGTCGCTCAGATCCTCTCGAAAGCTATTGTGCTCATTTTTTGCTGTCAAAAGACGAGATATACTTTTCTGTCTTGGAGTCTAAAGGTTCTCGTTCAATTTATAGCCCTCGGCCAACTGAACAGGTATTTCTTGTGAATTTTTTCCTGTATTCATAGGCTCATCTATATCACTAGCTTTCTGTTTTTGGTAGTGTAAGACCTCCAGTCCTGAGATCTTAGGATTTCATTTATCTATCAAGTAATGATGAGCTTCATTTTTCTCCATAAATTTGTGAAATCAAGTAGAAGAATTCTCTGTGGATGAATTTTATAATCATACTGGGAAAGCATGGCTCAGATTTAACCCGGCTTGTTGGGTGATTGTATTATCCGGCTTGATGATATGTGATCAATGCAAATAGATCTTGATTGTGCAAATTTGGACTCTTCTATTGATTGACATTATTCTGTCTGAAGACCTTCTTTTCTCTGATAGTCTCACGTTGAACTATTTTCGTAGGTGGAAGAGCTATTACGCAGGCAACACATGAAGGAGGCAGAAGAGAGAGAGTTTCAGGAGTTTATTCAGTTGCTGAAGTCTGCCAAGAAGGCACCTTGTCACGCCAAGCCCTCCAAATCGTCATGGCTAGCTGATGATAAAGTCCAAGATAAGATTAGCTCACTTGAAGCTTATGCTATTGATGCTTGGGCAAGCACTGACCAGCGGAAATTGGCTGGAATGGTGAGCCAGCGACATTTCTTCTGTGGTAGCATCTCTTGAGCTGTTACTATTAGAATGTCTTCTGTTCATTTTTCTATTGTTTGGTTGTTGATGCGAAACGGTGAAGTTTTTTGTAATCATATATATTTTTGTGATGGCTTCATGACAGATCTTAAAATCCATGGGGTTACAGAAAACGGCTGTCTCGGCACTAAACCTTCTCATAGATATTGGATATTTTCTTGTACATGTCAATCTTGATCTGCTTAAGCTGAATCTTCCAACCCACCACTCAGAAGCTATCATTGAAGCTGCAGAAGTTCTTCTTTCAGAGTCATCTGATCTTGATGCGGTGAGTACTCTTTCAAAGTTGTCGCGTTTTTGGCGCATTAGTAAAAGTCTTGAAACAATCTTTCCCTGAGATTCAAAATGCTTACTTTCTCAGACTTTGTTTAGGTTAGGAGGATTGATCTCACACACTTGAAGGTTTATGCAATTGATGTTGATGAGGCTGATGAGGTAAATGTTATATTTCTCTTATATCTATTCTGCAAGGTCTTGGTTCCAAAACACAAGTCTTAATGCTATCTCCTTTAACTGTTGGTGTTCTTTCCGGTTTCATGGAATTTCTGCAGCTTGACGATGCCCTGAGTGCAACGAGATTGCAAGATGGACGGATAAAGATCTGGATACATGTTGCTGATCCTGCTAGATATGTTACACCTGGGAGCAAAGTGGACAGGTAAGTTCGATACATGCTGATCAATGTAAGAGCAAACTTTTTGGTCACTCGGATTTACTTGTATGTGCTCCAGAGAGGCAAGGAGAAGGGGAACTTCTGTATTTCTGCCTACGGCTACTTATCCAATGTTTCCAGAGAAAATTGCCATGGAAGGAATGAGTTTGAGACAAGGAGAAATCTGCAATGCTGTCTCTGTGTCTGTTGTCCTGCGTCCTGATGGCAGGTAACTCAAGAATCATTGCTCTTCTCTCGACTTCTAATCTACCAAATGCTCAGAACCAAGAGAGTACCTTACAACTTTTGTTACAGTATTGCAGAATATTCAGTTGATAACTCCATCATCAGACCGACCTATATGTTGACATATGAGAGTGCTTCGGAGCTGCTCCACTTGAACCTGGAAGAAGAGACTGAACTGAAATTGCTGTCTGAGGCAGCTTTCCTCCGCTCTCAATGGCGCCATGAACAGGTAGTGAGTTTTGTGTGATCTATTATCAAAATCTTATCTTGGAAAAACAAACAGAATTTTGCTAATGATTTTATCTTGTCGAAAATTTCCAACCCAAAAGGCTCAGTAGAGGATTCTTTGGGCACTAATTTTTTTTGCGGGAGTCTTTTTTTTTTGTGACACTTCTTTTTCCTGGGCTTACACAGGGTGCAGTGGACACAACTACACTAGAAACTCGTATCAAAGTGGTGAATCCTGAGGATCCAGAACCTTTAATCAATCTCTATGTAGAAAATCAGGCAGAACGAGCAATGAGACTTGTCTTTGAAATGATGATTCTTTGTGGGGAGGTTATAGCAACGTTTGGGTCTCAGCATAATATTCCATTGCCATATAGAGGACAGCCACAGTCGAATATTGATGTATCTGCATTTGCGCATCTTCCAGAAGGACCAGTACGTTCCTCATCCATTGTCAAAGTAATGCGTGCTGCAGAAATGAATTTCAGATGTCCTGTTCGACATGGAGTGCTCGGAATTCCTGGTTACGTTCAATTCACATCTCCCATTCGTCGATACATGGATCTTACCGCACACTATCAGGTAAACTTTCCATCATCGTGTAATTTAGATTTGATTCTTCTTGACATTGGCTTAATTGGTTGATATATTTGGATATCAATGGGGTGAATCCATTACACGTACTTTTGATTTCTGCCTTAACATTGGTTTGAACATGAACCGATTCAATAATTTAGCAAAGTTGTGTTGTTTGAATTGCAGATTAAGGCTTTTCTTCGAGGAGGTGACAATTTTCCATTCTCAGCTGGTGAGTTAGAAGGTATAGCAGCATCAGTTAACATTCAAAGCAGAGTGGTGAGAAAACTCTCCAACAGCAGTCTCCGTTATTGGGTAATAGAGTTTCTCAGAAGACAATCAAAGGGTAAAAAATACACCGCATTGATCTTGAGATTTGTCAAAGACCGGATTGCATCCCTTTTGTTGGTTGAGGTAACTGTTTAATGCCACCGAAGAAAAATTATCATGATAACCGGTTTAGATTTAAGTTAAATCACTGGTAAAATGTTTTCAGGTGGGTTTTCAAGCAACCGCATGGGTGTCAGAGGGAAGACAAGTGGGAGATGAAATCGAAGTTCGAGTAGAGGAAGCTCATCCCCGCGACGATCTTATTCTTCTCAAAGAGGTTATCTAGAGAATTACAAACACATTGTTCCCCAAAAAATTCATCAAAAAATCGGTTTCTCTAAACATGGAGATTCCTGAATATGATAGAAAGCTTGTGTTTGCAAAAGAGGTAACTAATCTCCACTCATAGTTTTAACTTTGGTTCTTAAAGAGAAGTTTCTGATTATGCATCCTAAATCTCTATATATATATGAAATCGGTAAATCATATACGCTACTTTGCTCTTTTGGTGATAAGGAAACTTGCTGATGGACGCAACCATTGGTGGTTCAAGCTATATGATCTGCTTTAAGAATTGAGCACATGGTAAATATGGTACGCACTTATATAGGGTCTATAAAATTTTACATGTTATTGTAAGTCAGTATAGGAAACTTGCTTTTGTTCTACAGAGCAAATGAAACAAAAAAAAATGGAATGTGAATATACTATTTTAATGTTGAATTTGATCGATCTAAATTCTTAAACTGAGGTTGAAGGCATTGAGAAAAGTATCAACTTGATATTAGGATCTTAAGATTGTTTGCTTCTTCCACTTGTATAGCTTGGAGATTAAGGTAGATCAGATATAATCATATGGACTTTCACATTATTGAGCCCTTAACTCTTGGCTTAACTGAAATATAATCCTTAATTAGCGGTTAGGCTTTGCTGTCGGTGAGTTTTGGTTTCGATTATTGTTATTTATTAAACTCTTGTATTTTTGTTTTTTTTTTATCTTTTAAGAAATGGTATTTTTCTAATATAAAATATAAATAAGATTGTTAGTTTTATCTTAAAACGACAGAAATTATGCGGGACAAAACTCTAATTAGATTTAGATGTGGAAAATATACCTCCGGACACCATATGGTTGCCTAAATCTAAATCAGTTGACCAATGCATTTTGCGTAGATTAAACTACGATTGATAAATCAAAACTTGCAATTGCCTTATGTAAAAACTCTCTCTAATCTCGCTTTTATATGCTAATGATTGAACCAAAAGAAATGGTACGTAGCTTCTCTTCCTCCACGACTCAAGCATATTTTATATTTACAATCCATCTCGAGGCCTGAATACGTATAGTCGAAGTGGATTTACTCGTAAGATAATGATTAGTTGGGACTTAATAATATTTTTAGTGATGATAAAGCAAAGAAAAATAATTCGTACGTAGTTTATAAAGTCAAAACCGTACCGAGAGTTTAGGTGCGGTGGAAGAACAAAAAAAAAAAAAGTCAAATGCTGAAAGTATACGTCGTTGTAGATAAGCGTATCAATTAAAATTAAATGTGAAGCGCCAATTAATAGAATAAATCCATGTTACTATGTTCCTTACATCATGTTTTCTAACCATTAATACCCGTCACCGACTTACTTGATAATTTGATATATAGGTAACAATACGTATGCATGTATCAACTTATAAACTCGTATTTTATTTCATTCAGACATTTTGAACAACGTCGGCGGCTTATTTTTTTAGTAATCGGCTATATATGTCATTGTCGTTTATGAAGTTTTTGGCAAGGTCAATTAGTTCGTGTATTTTTAAAATGTATTAAAATAATCTTAATCATTCTATACATGTAAACATTTTATCATTTCATTTTTTAATCTCATTTTCTGCTAATTGGAAAAGTATATAAAATTATTAAATGTTATTGTTAGCATATTAATGTAGTTTGTTAGTAAGAATTAATGACTTGTTAGCTCTAACTAACTCTCTTGTATTTAAAGCTCACTGTACATTCACCATTCTAAATTAACGAGAAAACCATTCTAAGTTACTCTTTCTCTCAACCTATCATATATTACATGGAACAATACTTTTTTCAAAACAAAATTAAAAGTTTCGAATAATACTATTATGAAAATCTATGATTTGAATTTCTATGATTAGTGGACTGTATACCAAAATAGCGTCAAATTTATAATTATATGATTAATGAAATGTGTACCCACCTAGGAATCACAAAATAAGAAAAAGTAATCTGACGGTTTCGATTATACATTGGGAAACACTAAATTAGTGCTCGATGTCAAGTGGTACGGACGAAGTGAGATCTAAGGATTTGTTTGCTTCTAAAACTACCCTAACAAATACACATGCATTTATCTTTACTATTTTTTCATAAAGCAATTACGAAAACGAATTTTTAATTAATAACAACCTCGATTACAAATTTAACTCACATGTAGTAAAAATTTGTAAATTGTCGTCTAATGCAATAAATGATTAGTTCTAGCCTTCTAGGTGAACATTCTTGGAAACAATCACATGTGCTTCTTGGAATTTTACTTGAAATTAAATCTCTGACTTTTGTTGACTTCTTGGTTAAGTACATTCAATCACATATATGTTCTATGTGTAAACAATGTACGTAATTAGAATGCAATTTGTTAAATCGAAAGAAAAAAAACAATCAAAGTGTGAAAACATTTATGGTGTACGTAACGTAGTAACGAGGAATATATAAATGTGGAAGCCCTAAGGGTAATGGCTTACGTACCTTGAGATCAATTATTTATGAAATTAAAAGAATTGGAAAATAGTGGCAATAAATGAAGCCACATGGATATAGTGGTCGAATATTTCTAAAAATAATTATCATAGTATTATATATTTCCCAAAATTTTCTGGTTGGTAAAAATAATTTTAATGTGATCCTCTGTATTTTTTCTTTATGCATCCATGTATCAGAACGAATTTACATTATACATTACATTTTGAACAAAAACATTTTATCTTTTGACAAACGATCAAACACACATTTATTCATGTGGTTTTTTTTTTTTTTT
>VBRH01000010.1:670785-695124 GCA_014578085.1 Cardamine resedifolia | reverse complement strand
GAGTACAGTCGGACCGTGTTGCATTGTTAGGACGATGAGGCGCACAGGATTGATTATCTGCTGGGATCTCACTTATTTACCTTTTTTTTGTGGTTTTCTTATCCCAATAACATTTTGTATGTGATAACATGTGAATGTTGTAAGAGAACCTAAGTTTACAACTGTTAAGTTTCGTTCTCCACCTTACCATTGCCATGAAACTGGGACAAAAAAATGAGACTCTTTTGTTTCTATCAAACAGCATAATACCTAAACAGAGAGAAGGTTAAGAGTCTATACATCTCTAAAACCCGGTAAAGATCGAACCTTTTTTATTGTTACATAATTGAAGGCCTAGGATAGTTCACAGCTTGTGGAGATTTGTTGCTGTTGTTGTCGTCAATGCTGGTTTGAGGATTCTGCTGCTCTTTTGGTGCTTCCTTTTGGACATGCATTTCTTCAAGTGTCTTGACGATTTCGTTCATGGTCGGTCTAATCTTGGCATCCATGGATATGCAATCGAGTGCAAGAATTGCAATTTTCTGAGCTCGGGTTAGTGAGTATTGACCTTGGAGACGAGGATCCATCACTCGGAGAAGCCTTCTTTTGTTTGTTAAGTAAGGTCTTGCCCAATCCACTAGATTGTGTTCTCCTACTGGTTGGTTCTTGTCGATTGCTCGTCTTCCTGATAGCAGCTCCAGTAACACCACCCCGAAACTGTACACGTCGCTCTTTGTCGATAAATGACCTTTCAAATTTGACAGACATATCAGTGTTAGGGTTCTCTTCATTGATTATAGAAACAGAGAATGCTCATGTATACCTGTAGCTAGATATTCTGGAGCAGCGTATCCCTGAGTTCCCATGACTCTGGTAGAGACATGGCTATTCTCACCCATTGGACCATCTCTAGCCAAACCGAAATCCGAAAGCTTTGCATTGTAGTTCTGCAGATACAGAGAAATAGCAAATATAAATTACTCTGGCTGCATCCGAAACCAAAGCTACACAAAGTATCAATCATTTGTTGTACCGAATCTAGCAAAATGTTGGATGCTTTGAAGTCTCGGTATATAACTTGCGGTTGAGCATTGTGAAGAAAAGCAAGTCCTCTAGCTGCACCAAGGGCCATTCGAATCCGGCTGTTCCATGAAAGTGGTTGATAGAATGTTCCTCCTGTTTTGAGAAATAAAAAAAAAGATTTAATCATTCATTATGTTAAACAAATTCTCTCATGAGTTTCTTTCACTTTGAAGATATCTGAACTTACTTCTGAATAAGTGATTCTCAAGACTACCACGAGTCATAAACTCGTAAACAAGAAGCCTGTGCTCCTCTTCCAAGCAGTATCCGATCAGTTTCACAAGGTTAGGATGATCCAGCTGACCTAAATAATTGATCTCAGCCTATTGTTTTCAAAGAGAAAAAAAAAGAAAAGAAAAGAGGATCATTCACAGAATTACAAAACCAGGTTCTTTAACATTCTTGAAATGGAGTCTTGTGAAATAACAAGAAGGTAGCTCGAGGAGAAAAAGTGGGAAGAAATGTGACAAACCAGCCACTCTCGATGACCTTGTAACCCATCTTGGTTAAGTCTTTTGACTGCAATGACAACCCCGGTCCCCGGTTTAGAAGGAGTGAAGGAAGTCTCATCGATCCAGCCTTTGAAAACGCAACCAAATCCACCTTCACCAACCACACTATCAGGCCGGAAATTCCTAGTTGCAGATTTAAGTTCACTGAGGGTAAAATTCTTCAGATTAGCATTTTGCAAGATCTCGCCTTCTGTTCGAGGCATATGAGAGAAGGAAGTAGTCGATGAGCCCTTGCTACCATCTCTACTCAAGAATTTCGAACTTAGCCCTACAAAAAATTAGAACATTCTCAAACACACTAAAAGTTCACAAGCCATTGCATTTAGATTATAATCCTAGATTGATGAATCTGGATCATGATGGTAGTAGAAGCAGCTTTAAATCTATGGTTTTTAGATTCTAAAAAGACAACCTTTTTTATAGAGACTAAAGTGATAGTCATTTCTAGTTAGCCGACACTGTGATCTCCGTAGATTCATCAACTCTTCTTACTAATAATAGAAACATATTACTATAGTCTACTCTGAACAACAACTTAAATCTAAAACTTTCCAATTCAAGTGAGAAAGAAGCACAATCATTGAAATCTCAACAAGATGAAGAAGGACTCTCACATGTACTGGAAGCAATATCGGTTTTGATCCGATTGCTGAAACAAGCTCCCATTAAAACTCAACAAACCAATCAACTCTCACTCAGCTCTGTAAAATCTTGGATTTAAAGAAAAATAAAAGATGAGAGCTTTATGTGTATAAACACAAACCCAGGCGTACGAAATGGAGCGAAAAAACTGAAAAAGACCCGAGAAAATAAACCAAATTGGAGAAAGAAAAATCGAGCTGGCTAATTATGAATCTCCTAATAATTTTTTTTTATTTTTCTTTTGTCTATAATCTCCTAAGTTTTGTTCTCTCGGAAAATAAAACTCTTTTCTGATATTGTACTGAAACGAAAAAGAAGTGTGAAAGATGTTTTTTTTTTTTGGTTTAAGCTCTTTCTTTCCTCTCTCTTTCTGTTGGGACCTCTTTTTGGGTACGCCCTATTGGACTTTGTCTTCTTCCTCTTACTTCTCTGTTCATCGTTGACTTATTGACTTTTCCATAAGACTTCGAGCCACGGAGACAAATCTATTACGTTATATGAGTAAAACAAAATGCGTATTTGACTAAAACGAGCATCGGTTTATTTTGGCTATGATTCGTTATAAACACTAGAAGAAGAAATGGAGAATCGACTTATCACTTACAGATGATCTACTGTTTTCATGTTTTTTTTTTTGATAAAAATTGTTTTCGTGTTGGTTTGTGTTAAAAACATATTAATGATATTTCTTTTCCTTTTTGTTTTCTGAAAAAAAAAAAGTAGCATAAACAAAAAAACAGAAATTTACAAAAGATGTATACACGAAACAAAGCAATTCTAATAATGTCCAAAACCGAGAAAGATTTCATTACAGGAGAAAACCTCTCAATTCTCATAATGGAAAAATTCTTATACCATACATTCATACTTTTATGGAAGAGTCTAACCGACACTCATGATACCAAAGCGGAAAACTGTTGGACTTTTTTTTCCTTTAAAAAAACAAAACTTTTTCTTTTTAAAGGATATGTTGTATTTTTGGGACTAATGTCCAATTAATTATTTAAGCAGCTGAATTCTTCTCCGAGTTTATTAAAAAAAAAAAAGTTAAATTCTAATCTTTTTTATCAACTAGAAAATTTGTAGTATTTCTTATACTTTTTAGTGGAATTTTGGACTACCAAGAAAACATGTGTTCTCTGCAAAATTCTAGATGGATACAAATACACTACACTAGCATAGTAGACAAAAAATGTAATAGAGACAAACATTCGAAACAATAGCATAGTAGACAAAAAATGAAACCCAAAAACCAGCAGACATCAATTCCCCTGGAAACCAAACTCATTAAAGATTCTAGTTGGAAAGAAAAAGTCTAAACCTGAAAAAAAAAAAAAAAAGAATAGTGAGAAGAAGAGATATGACATTTACCTTCATAGTTAATGATCACCAGCGGAAGAATATAAACATAGAACATAATAACAGGAAAAAGATATGGTCCGGTCGTCACTAACGAGTGAAAAAAGAAGGAACAAGTGAAAAATAAATTTTAAATTTAACTAGTATTAAAATAAATTAGTGTCCATTAATGTAATTTGTTTTTCCATTATCTTTTTGTCAAATGTCAACAAATGATACTAATTTTTTTCCACTAAATCGTGAATGAAACAAATTGGCTTAGATAGGTATTGGCCCAGCCCAATTCATTAAGCCATACACTATTACGGGCTTTGTGTGGCAATCACTATTAATATAGGCTTTGCTTTCATGCATGAGCAGTTAATGACACATTGATCCCTTTTTTTTTGTGTGTCTATAAATTAATTTGAAACATTTAATTACTTGTTGGGACACAATTACTTTAATTTTAATGCATGATTTCATTTTATAAGTAGTTGTTTTCATTACATAATCACTTATACTGGGAACGTCATCAGATTCAGTTCTAAAGGATCCCACCACTAGGGATCCAGTAGTTATAAAATAGAGCGAATGAACAATCATTCACAAATAGACTAGGATATAACTGTTATATCATTATCTTTAAATTTGACTTTGTGTTTTTCATCTCTGGCCCAATGATTTTTTTTTTTGTTTCAACTAGACAGTTTTTTTCCCCTTTTAAGACTTTCGTTTTTCTCATTACTTCTCTAAGTGTTAATTTTTTTTTTTGGATGTAATACTAACTATTTTTCAAAAGTTGTCAGTTTAAGTTATACAGTATTTTTTTTTTGGCTGCCCATTTAAGTTCTAGTATGTTCGTAGTTGAATCATTTATAATAATTTATTTTAGACTAGGGGACAAAATAAAGAAAAACTTTACAAAAAAAAAAAGATTTAAACTTAAAAAATTGATGCTAGTAAATAAAATTTTTATAGGAAAATTATAAATTGATAAAAAGTAATTTATTAGAAATTGAAAATGTCAACTACTTCACAGAAAAATACTAGTAAGAAACAATTTTTGAATCATTAGGAGAGAAAAAAAATAAAAAAAATACCAAGAGTGACTTTTTCCTTTCTTCGTATCTCAATTGTAAAAGAGACTTCCCGAGCTCCGCAAACCGCCATGGCTTTAACCAATTTCCACCTATAAACTCTTTCCATTTTCGGGGTTTATTGCTGCAATCGGCGAAATTAGGGTTTTCTCTCAGACGATTTGAGGTAATTTCTTCTTCAATTTTTGCAATTGTTGAATTCTGACATATAGTTTTCATTTTTCTCCGGGATCAATGATTATATTATCTTTGTACTTTGAAGTTAGGTCGAACGATTTAGGTCTGCTTCGGGTGTGAAGAGGATCACTTGTTGCTTCTATTCGAGTTTCATCGTCTTCGTTTCTACTAGGAAATTTTCTTCCTTGGAGGAACAAACCCTGGAGAGTCACAGTTCCGTGTTAGGGTTAAGCATCTGTTTCTGCAGCGTTGTCTCGGTGGTGGTATTGTATATTCGCCGCTCGTTAATCGGAGATATGGAGATAGACTCGCCTCTTTTTGATTCACTTCCTCCAAGCTGGCATGATTTGTTTCTCGAGGTATCGTCTTTGATTGTGCTCCCCAAAGTTTTGATGATTTATGTGGAAGTTTTTTTAGTTGCCCTGATCATGACTATTGATTGTATTATCTTGTAAGATGTGTGGTGATGTAGCTGTGGTTGGTTTGTTTTATTGTATTGTGACTGCTTGGAGTTAAAGTTTGGCTTTTGTTTATTTTGTAGAGGCTTGCCTCTGTGGGAGTTCCTAAAAAATACCGCTCTAAACGTGGCTTAGTGGAATTCGTTAGAGCTAACCGGTCCAGGACTTCAGAGATAGTCTCTGCTCTCTTACCTACAGATGAGGATGTTAAACTAGGATTGAAGGAAGCTAAGGAACACTCTCGAAAGTCTGCGGTGAGTCCTAGCATGAAAAAGAGGTTCAGGGAGAGCATGAATATGCTGCAGTGGTTGATGTTCCAGGATGAGCCTGATGTTTCTTTGAAGAATCTAGCAAAATTGAATCTTGATCAGCGAGGTGTTTGTGGCTCTGTCTGGGGACACAATGATATAGCATATAGGTGTAGGACATGCGAGAATGACCCAACTTGTGCAATCTGCGTGCCTTGCTTCCAGAATGGGAATCACAACCTCCATGATTATTCCATCATCTACACAGGCGGTGGTTGTTGTGATTGTGGGGATGAGACAGCATGGAAACCGGAGGGTTTCTGTTCAAATCATAAAGGGTCTGAACAGATTCAACCCCTCTCAGAAAACCTAGCACATTCAGTTGGGCCTGTACTTGATACCCTTTTTGTGTGTTGGAATAATAAGCTCTTATCTGCAGAAAGTATTGGTCAGAAAGATGCTAGGTCCAACGATACTCTTATGGTACTCCAAAAGATGTCTAACGAGCTGACATTTGCAGTGGTTGAAATGCTTCTGGAATTTTCTGAGTCCAGTGAGAGTTTGCTCAGTTATGTTTCTAGAAGGATTATCTCTTCAAGTGGTCTATTGAGTATTCTCTTAAAGGCTGAGAGGTTCTTGGACCAAGATGTTATGAAGAAACTACATGACTTGTTCCTCAAATTAATAGGAGATCCAGTCTTTAAGTGTGAATTTGCAAAAGCCTTTGTGAGTTACTATCCAGTTGTCATAAGTGAAGCGGTTAAGCAGGGTAATGATAATGCATTCAAGAAATATCCTCTACTGTCCACATTTTCTGTGCAAATTCTCACGGTGCCAACTCTAACACCATTTCTGGTGAAGGAAATGAATTTGCTAGCTATGCTTTTGGGATGCCTCAGTGAAATCTTTATTTCTTGTTCTGGGGAGGATGGTGTGCTACAGGTAAACTGATTTCTTCTTTTCTCATTTGTTTGATTTAGCGACACTTTGTACTCAGTGTTGGTGTTACTTTAATGGTTATGAGTTTTATTTCCGCTTTCATTGTGCTCACAGTGAAATGTATGTGACGGTTTTATTTCGTAGGCTACAAAGTGGGAACGGTTGTGTGAGACAAGTGATCGTGTCATTGGAGACTTGAAATTTGTTACCAGCCATGCGGTAGTTTCTAAGTATGCAACACATGAACAGCGGGAGTTATCAAGATCATGGTTGAGACTCTTGACCTTTGCTCAAGGAATGAATCCTTTAAAAAGAGAGACTGGAATCCATATTGAAGAAGAAAATGAATACATGCATTTTTTCTTTGTTTTGGGTCACTCTGTAGCTGTTATTCACTCTCTATTGGTTAATGGTACGTATTCTGCTGCCAGCGATGAAGAAATAGAAAATGAGAGAACCGCCAAGGAAGAACTTGACAAGTGTGATGGAGATGGAGAAAGGTATGCAAAAGTTGGGAGATTGTCTCGTGAAGATTCGGTATGTACTGCGATGGTAAGCAGCAGCTCCATTGATAGCTCAGTGGCCTCTGAAGTCCACAAAATTGACCCTTTCCATGCTCTGCTTCCTTCCTCTGCCATATGGTTGATACGCGAATGTTTGAAAGTTCTGGAGATATGCTTAGGAGATGATGAAGGTATAGCAAAGTTTCTTTGCAAGCTGTCTTCTCCTAGAGGCAGAAACATCCCTGGCAGTAAGATGTCGTGGCCAAGGAGAGAATTGTTAAAGGTTGAAACTAGAAGAAGTTTATCTAGTAATCTTGCCAGTTCTAGTAGGGATCCGAGTACTGGCTTATCACCTCTATGTGGCGATATACAAACAAATCTTAGCTTGGATAATGTTGGTGGACTGAATTGGGAGGTACAAACAGACGTTATGGCCGACTCCAGAAGAGTATCTGGCAACTTTGCTGATTCGACAAAAAATGCATCAGTAGTACATATACTTGGTCTATCTGATTGGCCAGACATTCATTATGATGTGAGTTCTGAGGCCATATCAGTTCATCTACCGTTACACCGGTTACTTTCTTTACTCATAGAAAAAGCATTAAGGATATGTTATAGAGATCCTGCATCGCACCATGGAGTCAGTGTTAGTCATGAGATCCCACAGGCAGACTTCTTCAGCTCTGTGATTGGAGATTTCCATCCTTATGGATTTTCTGCGCTCATTATGGAGCATGTTCTCCGGGTAAGGGTGTTCTGTGCCCAGGTTGTCGCTGGAATGTGGAAGAAGAATGGGGATGCTGCATTAGTATCTTGTGAGTGGTATCGGTCAGTTCGTTGGTATGTGAGAATACTATTGTTATTATGAAGTGCTGTAATTCATCATTTACTTGCATGTTTAGCTACAGATGCAGCTTTGAAAATGGGTGCCGCTTTGAAAATGGGTAAATTGGTTGTTAAGAGATTACTCGTTTCTCATTCTAGTAGTTTCTATTTACAGGTCAGAACAGGGACTTGAGCTTGATCTATTTCTTCTGCAATGTTGTGGTGCGTTAGCTCCCGCAGATTCTTATGTTGATAAGCTTCTCAATCGATTTGGGCTCTCAAGCTATCTTTCACTAAATCCGGATATAACAAATGAGTATGTACCTATTGTCCTCTTACCAAAATTGATCTCAGTGCATGGTTTTACAGTTCTGCTACATTCAACTGTTCATTTACCTCCTTCAATATGGTTGAAGTAGAACAAGCATTTTGTCTTTATTACTGTACTATTCTGTAATCTTCTCGAAAGCGTGTTTATTTACTGCTAGGTCAGTCAGAATGACTCTCTTGTATCTAAAGATTTTACTATTATCGGTCTTTCTCTTTCATGCTGCATTTTGACATGATTCTTATCATAAATTTCTTTTCAGGCATGAACCAGTTTTGGTCGAGGAAATGCTTGCTCTTCTGATACAGATTCTGCAAGAAAGACGATTTTGTGGTCTTTCTACTGCTGAAAGTTTGAGAAGAGAGATCATCTTCAAGTTAGCCACTGGAGATTTCACTCATAGTCAATTGGTCAAATCTTTACCCCGTGACCTGTCCAAGTCGGATGAGCTCCAGGAGGTTTTAGATGACGTTTCAGTCTATCACAATCCATCTGGCATGAACCAGGTTTTGATTCTTACCTAGATGCTGGCATCACCTTTAAGTTGGCACGCAATGTAAAATCACTTGACATTAATGTGTTGGCAGGGAAAGTATTCACTACGGCCATCTTGTTGGAAGGAATTGGATCTTTACCACCCTCGTTGGCATTCGAGAGAATTGCAATCTGCAGAAGAAAGATTTTTGCGTTACTGTGGAGTGTCTGCATTGACCACTCAGCTTCCTAGGTGGAGAATGATCTACCCGCCTCTAAAGGGGCTTGCTAGAATAGGCACTTGCAAAGCCACATTTCAAATTATTTCATCCGCTTTATATTACGCACTGCAGAGTGGTACATCTGTTAAATCACGTGCTCCAGATGGCGTCCTCATATCTGCACTGCACTTACTCTCGTTATCATTGGATATTTGCACTCAGCAGAGGGAATCTAATAGTCAGGATTGTTGCTTAGAAAATTCATTTCCGATTCTCGAATTAGCTGGGCTGGAAATAACTGGTATAAATCAAGGGACTGGAAAGCAAAGTTTGTTGTCTCTTCTGATTTCGTTAATGAGGAGTCGTAAAGACGATGGTCTCCATCAATTTCCAGAGGCAGGCAGTTGCAATATTTCGTCCTGGATTGGAAATCTGCTGAAGAAGTTCAGTGCAATTGATTCTGTTTGTATGAACCTATTGCAAAGTCTTGCCCCAGAGGTGGTCGGTCAATCTGGCTTTGATAAAGCCGCGTCAGGCTCTGCTTCTGATGAGAAACGCAAGGCTAAAGCTAGAGAGAGGCAGGCTGCTATACTGGTAAGTTCCTTTAAATTTCAAATCTTGTGCACTAGTTTGACATGAAGCCGGTAGCCATTGATGTAGGATCGTGCACTTTAACATAAGAGGGCTGCTGTTCGCTCCTTGATTGGCCTGAGTCCTGCATGCTCCCTGTTGCACTAGTTAATCACTAGTTTATCAACAGGGAGCATGCATGATGCAGACATAGATGCAGATGTGGTGATAGACTTTTTTTTTGTATAAGACAGATTAAATTGTTTTTTTTGTTTATTATTCAAGTTGTTATCTATAGTCAGAATTAATGAGTTCCAGGATATGCTAGTTATGGTTATTTCTAACTTGCATGCAGGCAAAAATGAAAGCTGAACAATCAAAGTTCTTGTCTAGCTTGAGTTCCAACATGGATGATGATGATGATGATCCTAGGTCTGAAACTGAAACAAGTGATTCTGTGATGGAACATGATTCAGAAATTGCTGTCCGTGAAGTTTGCTCCCTCTGCCATGACCCAGATTCCAGAGACCCCGTTTCTTTCTTGATTTTTCTCCAGGTTGGTAGCATGGATGATGCTATAATTTGTGTCAGTTAAATTTAAATAAACATTTACTCGGAGGAAACTTTGTTTTGCATCATTCTTAATGTTCTCTTTTTTCTGCAGAAATCTAAACTTTTGAGTTTTGTGGATAGTGGCCCTCCATCTTGGGATCAAGGTCCACTATCTGAAAAGAAGATGTCTGTGGATGGAGCTCCTGATCTTTTGAGAACAAATATTTCCTCAGATAGTTTAAGAATAAGTTCTCCTCTCGTGCTGCAACTGTCAGATGTTGCAACCTCCGAGTCTGCTACCGATTCTGTACTTGAATCTATAAAAGCCCGCCTTATAGGGAATGTTCAGACAGAGAAGAGGTCTAGCGATGGGAGGGGAAAAGATGAATCTAACATGGAATCATTGGAGACAGCCATGTATCAAACTGTTCGCAAAAAAATCGAAAACATGATAAATCAAAGCCTTACACGTGTAGATCATCGACACCATGAAGCTGAAAATTCAGAGAGAAATTCTGTTAGTGGTCCATCTTCTTTGCAAGCTAGATTTCCTGATCTCCGATCAAGACAGACCTCCAGGCGTCCTGATGTCGATTCAGATGGGTTTCATCCTACTGACTTTGATGGGGTTGATCTTTCATCATGTGGACATGCTGTGCATCAAAGCTGTCTTGAACGATATTTAAAATCCTTAACGGAAAGGTGAGCCATGTTTGACTTCTTTGTTCGTATGTGAGTAACAAAAATCTTAATTAATCAGCGTGTAGATAGGTGAACTTATTTTCCTTGAAGTTGATATTTCCGTCCTACCTGTTGTGCAGATTGAATTGATTGTTTTGCTTCCTTGTTTTACAGCTGTGATTTTAACATTACATTTAAAAGCTCTTTTTTTTTTGTTTGGTTGGTGTAGGTCTGGCAGAAGAAATGTCTTTGAAGGTGCACATATTGTAAATCTAAAGCAGGTATTTGTGTGACCTATTTGGAGACATATTTCTGAGGCTTTAAGCTACTCCTTCTGACACTTTAACATTGTTTCTTCTTTCAGGGAGAATTTCTCTGTCCTGCATGCCGTCGACTAGCTAATTCCGTATTACCTGCATGTCCTGGAGATTTATGTTCCGTCTCAAAGCTACAAGAAAGTCCGCATACTAACTTAGGTAGATCTGATGCACAGAAGCCTTCTCTTTGGCTCTCTGAAGCATTGTGTCTACTACGATCTGCTGCTGAAGTCATCGAAGATGGTGATTGCGGCAAAAAAGTTTCTCTGCAGGGAGATGAACCAAGAAGGAAAGATCTTGAATCTGTCTCTAACAAGCTCTGGAATTTCTATTTTTCCAATCGACAGGAAACATCTTTGGAAAGTCCATGGCTACCGCAATCAATCGTCATGTGGGACACCCTTAAGTACTCTCTTATTTCAATGGAAATTGTTACTCGTTGTGCGAAGAATTCAATGCTTCCTGTCTATTTTACCGACTCCTTGTATGAAGAGCTTAAAACTTCTAGGGGGACTGTTTTGTCACTCTTATTAGGAGTGGTACAGAGCACCCGAACAAAGAATGCTGTTCATGTTCGTCAGAGATTTATGGGTATGAAACATCTTGCAGAGTCTATATGCTCTGGAATTTCAAGTAGTCCTTCGAGCAGCATATTTGGAAGTGAAGGTACTTTTTCTCCAATTCTCAGAGAGAATAAATATCATGGAATGTCTGTCTACATGGCCTCCGTGTTTGCTGCTGACATTAGTTGGGATTTCCTTGGGATTAACTTTTGTCTATCAATAAATTCCCAATTATCGATGAAATAGTTGCTAACTGTAGATGTTTCTCGATAAAATCTTAGAATATTTGCCATCTTTTCAGGGACAACAGGGTCGTTGAGGAATATAAACATGCTCTGGAATCGAGCATCTGATCCCGTTCTTACCCATGACCCATTTTCATCTCTGATGTGGGCTCTCTTTTGTCTCCCTTTTCCTTTTCTCACATGCGAGGAATCTCTATTATCACTTGTGCATATTTTCCACAGTGTCTCTCTTGTTCAGGTATGGCACATTGTTCTCTGTGTATATACTAATTTTGTCTCTTAAGACTCACTTTTCCTAATCTCATTTTCTTTGGTGCAGACTGTAATTGCTTATTGTGCATGTCGCCTAAGTGACTTGAGTGAGTTAAATTTTGAGGAAAACCTGCTTAATGACATATCTAAGGCTTTGAGAGAACCAGGTGGTTGGGGGTATTTCAGGTCTAGCAATATGGATTTATCATGTGATATAAAAGACACAATCCGTAAATATAGTCTTCCTTTCTTGAGGAGATGTGCATTGTTGTGGATGCTGCTGAAATATACTCCTGGGAAGTTTCGTGAAGAGGCAGATGTATTCGATGTGCCATCTGACTCCACCAGCGACGATATGGATTTCATGTACAGTCCCCAATCTGAGCTGAATCATGTGCAAGAATTGGAGAAAATGTTTAAGATTCCACCTATCGATGCCATTCTCAATGATGAACTTCTCCGGTCTTCAACACATACATGGCTCCAGCATTTTCAGAGGGAATACAGAGTGAACAGAGTTAAAAGGCCCCTAAGCATCACCCCTGTAGCTCCTTTCCAGCTAATGAAATTACCCAATCTATACCAGGACCTAGTGCAAAGGTTTGCAGCGACGTCTATTTCTCTGGTTTTTGCACGAGTTTTTTCCCATTCGAAAAGAGAATATCTCTAATCAAGAAGCATGTTTTCTTTTTTAGGTGTATTAAAAAGCTTTGCAGCAACTGCAAGAAAGTTATTGAAGAACCTGCATTATGTCTTCTATGTGGAAGATTGTGTTCTCCCATATGGAGACCTTGTTGCAGGTATTTGCTTCACTTTCACTAGTCTCCAAATATTGTTTTGTTTGACGTTGTTATTGTTATAGAAAACCAAATAATGACGTTCGTTAACATAAATTAACAGAGAAAGTGGTTGTCAGACTCATGCAATTACCTGTGGTGCTGGTATTAGTGTATATCTTCTGATTCGGGTATCACCTATCCCTCTTTCTCTTGTGGTTCTAGCTTCTCTCGTTTACTTTCTACAGTGCTTGTGGATGTATGGTGCTTGCATCAATATAATGGGCTTTTAATTGATTTACTACTCTTCATTTTTCGACAGCGGACCACAATTTTGTTACAAAGATATGCAAGACAATCACCTTGGCCATCACCTTACTTGGATACGTTTGGAGAAGAGGTAATAAACCTACTAAGATATATCTTCTTAACTTTTAAGTTTGATGGGTATGATGATCTTGTTGATCGGGTATATCTGTGCTAAGGACATTGATGTTTGTTCCAGGATATCGAAATGAACAGAGGAAAACCACTATACCTGAATGAAGAACGTTATGCTGCATTAACGTACTTGGTAAATGTTTTGTCTCAAAACTCACTGAATCACGAGGACAAGCTTTTGGTTTGTATGGTAATATCATGTTTTGCTTTTGTCAAAATCCTTGTCAGGTTGGTTCGCATGGACTTGATCACAATTCGAAAGTTCTCGGCCAAACCACAATTGGAGCCTTCTTAAATTAAACATTCTGCACGCTCTCTCTTTCTTAGACGTTGTTCCTCTGTGAGATCATCATATATGCATATGTTACTTTGAAATCATCGGTTAAGATTCTAAAGATTTGAGAGCTTTTCTGATGATTCTAAACATTTCTGTCACTTTGGTTGACTACTTCATTTGTGGATATGAGATCATGTTTGTAAATAGAGTATTTTCTTTGCAGTTGCTATAGGTTTTCTTAACAGTGAGTCGTTGTTTAGTCTTTTGGTTGCGCAGATCTGCATTGTTTGTTTTTTTTAATTCAAGTTTACTAATTTCTTCCTCATAGTGGTCGTTAATAGATGCATGGTAAAATCCCGAGTAAATAGAATTTTAGTATTTTTCTATCATGTAAATAGATTTAATATTGTAACACTACGATGTCTGAAGATGAAGAAATTTCAATGTCTTCTTCAGCTACGTAACATCATGTACTCAGAAACCTGTAAAGAAAAAAGAAGAAATAAAATAACAAAATTCTGATCTCTTAAACTAGTTTCTGCACATAATAATCATTTTAAAGTAAACAAAAGATAACTTCT
The DNA here is from genome assembly GCA_014578085.1 of Cardamine resedifolia. Classification (NCBI taxonomy): domain Eukaryota; kingdom Viridiplantae; phylum Streptophyta; class Magnoliopsida; order Brassicales; family Brassicaceae; genus Cardamine; species Cardamine resedifolia. Next base: position 681,039 of record VBRH01000010.1, on the reverse strand, counting down.
CACCATATGTGAATAATAATAATAATAATAAACTATTTCAAGTGTGCCTAATTCGTTAGTTCCGGTGTTAGATGACCCAAAGCCACGTATTAATAGCTTGAGGCTGTGAGGAAGAGAATGAAAATGATTTTTCTTCATAAAACACTTCCCAGCAAAGCTTCAAACTCAGTTAATTCTTCTGGAACCGTTACGGTTTCTTCACATCATCTCTGTTCAAAAACGATGGGATTTTCATATTTGCACAAACTAAGATTAGTGACATTAGAGCAAAGATCCAAAATTTTCACTCACAGTTTTGTACGTTGATGTATCCAGCTTTTTAGTATGCACAAGATGAAAGAAGAAGGGTTCTACACAGGCTTATCTTCCTCAGATGCTAACTCAGATGTTTCGGTTTCATTATCCGGCTGCTTCTCTTTTGCAGATGTAAACTCAAGCTGTCTTGATTTTATCACAGCTGTTCTTTTAGCTCTTATCCTATATGGCGGAGACACATTAAACGTATTTCCATTTGACCCCAGTTTTTCATCATCCCTACAATTATCAGTTGTCTCCAGCAACAAACCTTCTCCCCGAGCTGGAGAAATACCGGAACTACCTTTACCTTCTTCTTCTTGATCAGCTTCACTAACTCCACCATTAACCACAACAAGATGCTCATCTGTTTTCGCCGCCACAACAACTTTTCGCCTTTTCCTAAAAATAGAAGGTGTGTTTGGAAATGTCCTAGCAGCTTCTCTCAAGAAAGATTCAGGACTTCTCGTTGCAGATAAACCAATGTCTTTATTACATGGTGGAGTGTTTAGGCTGACTGGTGATGCAGCACCGAGACTGCAACCATATTCATATCCGTACATACGTTGCAGATCCGCTTCGGATGGAAGGTAAAAGTCTAGTGGAGACTTATAGCACAAACTACCATGGTTTGGAGTTCCAAAACTATTTTCTTCTTTCCTCTGGATCGATCTCTCAGCATAAGCATTTGAGTTGATTCTGACTTTTTCTGAAATTGGTGGTCCCGCATTAGATAACTGAGGCTTGTACTCAACAGCAGCTGGAGAGAAAGCATACTCATTAACACCTATTCTTCGGGAAGCAGTAACTTCTTCAACCAGATCTGAAGAAGAGTTTAAATGGTCATTTCCAGCTTCATTTGTATCTGTATTTCCTGAAGAAGATTGGGTAACTGAATCAGAATCCTTTAAAGGTTTAGTTGCACTAGACTGCTTGGAATCTCTATCTCCATCCGCAAAATCATTCTGAACGCCGAATTTGGTTGATGGCGGTGGCAAGTTACCGGTTGCTAAATAGAACTCTAACTTTTTCTTCAGTGAACTATTCCAATGGTTCTTTATCGCGTTATCAGTCCTGCATATATTCAGGAATAAATCAGAAGTAATACTGTATGAGATGTTCAAAAATGTAAAAAAAAAACAAATTCTTTCAAGGCCTTGACATTTTCAACAATGTTCAACAAAGAAAGTATACCTCCCAGGTAAGACTTTAGCAATTTCCGCCCATTTGTTTCCGTGTATTCGATGAGCATTCATGAGAGCTGATTCTTCTCCTATGGTCCAAGCATCCTTTCTAATACCAGGATTTAAATGGTTGTGCCACCTGTAATCATAAACATATTGAAGCTTCAAAAATCAAAGGAGGCATAGACTCAACTCTTCAGATGGTTAATATTCTAATCTTTGTTACCTTTCTCGACATTGCTTCCCGATACGACCTGGTAAAGACTTTGCGATAACAGACCATTTGGCAGGTCCATATTTTTTCACAAGTTCAACAATTTTATCATCCTCCTAAAAAATCAGAAAATAAATTTTGAGCCAGATAAATTTACAGTGAAATCAAAAGTGAAAAAAAAAAATTCAGAACAAGAAAAAGAAAAGAACCTCTTGAGTCCAAGGTCCTTTAACAAGCTCTGGATTAAGAACTTTTTGCCATCGGTGCAAGCATTGGACTTCTGTTCTATCTGGGAAAAACTCCGCTGCAGATGAAATACAATCAATCAAATAACAAGAACAATCACAGATACCAGCTGCTTTTACATTTACCAAATGAGATATTTTGACCAAATTCTCAGGAGACTTAGATTATGGAAGTAACAAACACCGAGAATAAGTATACACTTATACAAATGTTCAGATCCCAAAATACAAATCTTATAAATGATCCAAAAAGGTTCATCATTAGAAGACAAGCAATCTTATCGAATGTGTTGCAAAACCTATGCTACTACTTGTACAGGAGATAGACTCAAGAAAAGAGATATACCTATTTTCTTCCACCTCTTCCCCTTATACTTTTCAACTGCTCGTCTCAGTGTCTCATCCTGAATAGTAATAGAAACCAGTTACAGGCCAAAAATAAGGCTAGTCTCCTCTTTCATTCAAGCAAATACTAATACATATTCATATAAGATACATAGTCAGAATGAGATTGTTGTTCACAACAACAAAATGATGACACCAAGGATCGCAAAATTAAAAACAAAATGAAACCCCTAACCTCCTCCAGAGTCCAACCACCTTTTGCTCGCCTCATAGGGCCACTAGTTCTCCTGCAAGATCAACATTAAACATTGGGAAAAAAATCAAGATTTGATAATGAGCTCAGTGTGAATTCAGAGTATGTCATTAAAGCATAATCTTTCCAAACAAACATTTTCAAACGATTCATAAAAATTTGCGTAAAATCAAAGATAATACTAGTACCGAGGAGTAGGAGATGCAGTAGCAGGAGTAGTGAGTTCAGGTGACTTGAGGAAGAAACTGCCACTGCCTTCAGATGCAGAAGAGCAAGAAGCAGCTAATGGTTGCTTATTCTCCATACATTGAATCTCAATTCCCATTTCACTTCTTTCCTCCTAAAGATCCCACCACACATGAAAATTTTACCAAAAATCCAGAATTTTCATAAGGACGTTATGGGATTTAACACAAAATGAAGAAAAAAAAAAGGGATCTTTCTCATCCAATTAATCAAAAATCATAAAACCCTAAAAACCCCCCACGGCCAGATCTCACAAATCTGAGAAATTCACTAAAGTAACTCGATTTCTTTCCAGCATAATATATTTAGGGGTTATATAAATTGTAAACATTAGAAACCAATAAGAACCTTTTTCGATTTAGACCTAACAACCTTGAACTTACACCACACAGTACAAGGATATTACAATCTGATCAAAAGAAATGAAAAGCCCTAATCTGATTTGGGTACAAAAAACTGACCTCATTCGGTGAACAAGCCGCTGGATTCGAAGTGGAGCTCATCGAGATAGAAAGATGGAGGAATTCGCGAGCAGACGAAGGGGGAGAAGAAGAAGCGAACGTTAAAAAACCAAAACTTTATTCGAAAAAAACTTTGCCCGTTGAACGAGAGAGAGAGAGAGGAGAAGGAGACTAATGGAAAAAATCAGAAAATTTGGGATTAAAAAAAAAGGGTTAAAACTAAAATTGTAACGAATACTTCTTCCGAATCGCCGTTAACCTGGCAATGGCCGGTTTATTCCAAACCGACTAAAATGTAACTAATTGGAGTATTAATTTTCTAAATCACTGTAAAAAATTTGTTTTTTTTTCGATTCCGGTTGGTTTGACAAAATGGAACTCAGAAGATAAAACGTAACGTATTTACATGATGTATTTTATAAAATACGCACATAAATTTAGTAGAACATATGAATTTGTGGTTAAAACCACCGGTTATCTAAAAGCCAAACTATTTACCCTAACCGTAGATGGGAGATTTAACGGCCGTTGAAAGGTACAACAAAGGGTTAACGTTGGAAACAAAAGTTTCAACCTCAAACGGCACTATTTAGTATTTAGCCTATGCGTTGACCATCGAACACGTTGGCAATGTATAGATCCCCGATGATGTTGGACCGTTGGATCATTAGGATACTTCTCATCCTGGGGTTTTTACTGTAAGCGAGAGCCGTCCGATGTAATTTGTTGGGCCATAAATATAAGCCCACAGGCCGAGATAGAATTGAAAAAGAAATAAAGAAAAAGCCTTACAGGTCTCTTTTCTTTTAGGACGATGATGATGGATATGCAAGTGATAAACATTTGAGGACAATTATTTGAATCGTCGGATCATGAAGATAACTCATCTTATTACGGTAGTTGCTTAGGCTTTTATCGAGAGCCGTCCGATCTAAAAGTATTAATGGTCGAGGACATAAAATGGAAGTTATGGCCCCCAAAAGAGGCCCAAAGTCCGAGAAAAACATAAATAAATAATTAAAAAGCCTTTTTTAAAAGTTAAACATAGCAAATTCAAAAATACCAACGGATCACTCAAATTTGAAAATAACTTGTCTCTCCTTTTCTCAGACATACAGAGATGGATTCGAAAACACCTATGAAAGCCAAAGTGTTGGATTCGTCTTCGATCTCCAAGGTCAGGGTCGTCCTTAGGGTTCGTCCTTTTCTTCCCCGGGAGATTTCCGACGGGCGATCTTGCGTTTCCGTAATCGGCGGCGATGACGGAGATGTGAGCGAAGTGGCAGTTTACCTCAAAGATCCAGATAGCTGGTAAGCTTCTTTCCTTTTTCAATTTGAGTTTTTGTTACTCAAAATTCGATTATGGATTTTGGTGGTTCGGTGTAATCTGGAGCAGTCGAAACGAAAGCTATCAGCTTGATGCGTTTTACGGGAGAGGTGATGATAATGTGAAGCAGATATTTGATAGAGAAGTAAGTCCTTTGATTCAGGGGATCTTTCAGGGTTTCAACGCTACTGTGCTTGCTTATGGAGCCACCGGAAGCGGAAAGACGTTTACGATGCAGGTCGGTTTGCTTTAAATTTCACAAATTTTGTTGGATTTTATCTCTAGTTTCTCTTTGGTCTGTGTTTGAAATTAGAGAATTTGTGACAAGTGTTGTTTGGTGTTAGATAATAGGGTTGGGAAACATCTCACAAGACCATGAAAATGAGAGATTTTAGTGATATATATCTGGATTAGGGTTTGTTGGGTTTAGTTGGCTTCTGATTGGTTTTATAGAACTTTATTTCTTTTTGAGATTTTTATCAAACTACTTTTTTGGGTTTTCTGTAAATTGCTTCCTCTGTTCGTCATATAATGGTTTCACCTCTTTTTGCAATTGATTATCAGGGAATCGAAGAGCTTCCTGGTCTGATGCCATTGACTATGTCCACCATTCTGTCTATGTGCGATAAGACAGGAAGTAGAGCAGAGATTTCATATTATGAAGTTTACATGGACAGATGTTGGGATCTTCTAGAAGTCAAAGCCAACGAGATAGCTATTTGGGATGATAAGTGTGGACAAGTTCATCTTAAAGGACTCTCCAGTGTCCCAGTTAACTCCATGTCTGAGTTTCAAGAGGCATTCTCGTGTGGCGTTCAGCGGAGGAAAGTTGCACATACTGGTCTAAATGATGCCTCTAGTAGAAGCCATGGAGTGCTTGTTATCTCAGTAACCTCACAAGGGTTTCTCACTGGAAAAATCAATCTGATTGATCTGGCAGGTTGTTTTTTTCTTTTTCTTTTTAACCATTTTTGAAGTACTTAAATACATGGAGGGAGCCTCTATATGTTCTTCTCTGCAGTACTAACAATTATTCCATGGCTTAACCAGGTAACGAAGACAATAGAAGGACAGGCAATGAAGGAATCCGTCTTCAAGAGAGTGCCAAGATTAATCAGTCATTATTTGCATTGTCCAATGTGGTTTATGCACTGAATAACAACCTGCCAAGAGTGCCTTACAGGGAAAGCAAATTGACTAGAATACTGCAGGATTCACTTGGAGGAACAAGTAGGGCTCTCATGGTGGCATGTCTGGTAGGAAGATGAATTATTGTTGTTTATTGGGATTCATTGCTTTGATCAGAAAATATTCTATGTGGCTGATGTGATGGATCCATTTGGTTTGCTTTTGTTGTTTTAGAATCCTGGAGAATACCAAGAATCTCTTCGCACTGTTAGCTTGGCTGCAAGGTCAAGGCACATCTCAAACAATGTGTCTTTGAATCCCAAGGTAGAGACCCCCAAGGTTAAAATAGATATGGAAGCAAAGTTGCAAGCTTGGCTTGAATCAAAAGGCAAGACGAAAAACGCACAAAGAATGATGGCAATACGTTCTCCCCTGATAGGTACAAATCAAAAGTCAATTTCTCAAAGCTCGGTCAAGAAACTTGGATGCCATAGATCAGCCATTATTGCAGAATGTGCTAAGCTTTCTGGCACAGGACAGAGGTACCCCTTTGAATGGTTGAGTTCTTAATTGTTCTACATTCTAAGACAACCTCCCTCATACTTTTCTCATGCATAGGGACGCATTTGTGACTGCAAGGAACTTATTTGGTGGGGAAACTCTTGCTGCTTCACATTTATGGGTATGCTGATCTGCTTTCATTGTGAAAAAAACATCAGATATTACCTTATATATCATGTTGCACGTTTTGATCTATTACTTTAAACTTTTACTTGAGTAATTGAGTTCATTGAATAATCCAGGAACCAATACAGAATCTACACTTAGTTTCTCCAACCAAAGAAGATGAGCGAGACACAACTACCGAAGAGAATATGTTGGCATCAGAAGCAAGCTTGAGAGGTTTTGCTTACTTGAGCCTACTTGTTGATGATTGTTTGTGGACATTTTATTTATGTTCTTACTTTGGTTTGCGTTTATTCTAGATAAGCCATTGGGGATCGAGAAGAAATACACAGAAATGACTCCTCTTCGAGAAGCTCTATCTCCAATAGACTCAAATGCAAAACCAAACTCAGCAGATGGAAGCTCTCCTATTCTCAAGCCAATGACCCCCAAAACACCTTTTCTTTCTGCAAACCCTGAGAATACGCAGATGCAAGGCACTTGCCAGAAGTTCAATGCGTGGAGCACTAATTTAAAGGTATCAACATCTTCAAAAACATGGTCTATGTTGACAACAACTTGAAATCTGATCCTTTTTGCAACGTTTTTCTTTTCACAGACCTCTCTGATCAACGAGTACATTTACTTCTTGAACACAGCCAACAGGTAATAGTAATCTCCATCTTCATCTGTCTGCCTTAGATTCTTCAGGATTACACAATAACTAACTTTCACCATTTCTCTATTTTGAACACATAGAGAGGAGCTAATGGAGTTAAAGGTAAATACGAACAAACACAAACTACAACATGCATACAAAAACTCTTTGCTTCCATAGCATGTTGATTTTCTTTTCTCTCACAGGGAATTGGACAGAAGATGGCTGATTATATACTTCAACTCAGAGAAACAAGCCCTTTAAAATCGGTATTACATTCATTATTTTTCCCTAACTTTAGGGCCTAAAAGCTAAACTCTCATCATCTACTAACCAAGTATCCGAATTTCTCAACAGCTTACTGACTTGGAGAAGATCGGTTTCACCTCAAGACAGGTACATAACTTGTTCAAAAAGGCCACAGAAGGAGTTCTTGAGAATCCACTTTCGGCATCAACAACACCTTAGTTGTCGTCTCTAGCAAACAAGACTTTGTTTCCTTCAGGAACTTGTGTATTACTTATTATGTCTTGTGTGGTTTCATTATTGTTTAACTAAGCTTTACAAACAGAGAGACATGAGCTTAAATCTTAAACTTTAAGGTTCTCATTGAAACTTCACTCCAAAGACTCAAATACAAACCCATAAATAGTTTTGGATTATAGTCACAGAGATAAGACTTCGCAGAGATATCTTAATGACCAAACCATAAAGAAACACAACACGAAATAAGAAAAAGAAGACCAACGTTCGCCGGTAAAACTACCGGCGAAGTGAGCCATTATTATTACATAAAAGCAAACTTAAAACGACATTAAGGTTAATTATTGCAGACTCCCATATCTTAGGGTTTAGGGCTTATGGGGTTCTTCATTTGCAGGTGCAAGGGTTGCACTTGCAGTCAGATCCGCATTTGCAGGCATCATTCTCGGCAACGATAGTCTCGCCCGAAGCCTCGTGCTGGGAGCTCACCGCCGGAGCAACGCCGAGGACAAGAGTCTCAGTGGTGGTGGTGGTCTCCACGTCTGGGTACATTTTGCAACTGTACATACCGGAAAAAAATGGAGATCGTTGTTAGTCAAAATTAAGGATAATCAAAACCAAAAAAGATTTGATTAAACTGTGTTTATGATCTCATCGAAGAAATAGGGATTCAAAAAACAAAAAGTAGAAAATATGTAATCAAGAGAAGCCTACGAGCCACTAACAGATTAATATCTCCAAGTTTAAAATAATAATTTGGAAAATCAAACACCAACATAAATCATAATTCCCAGGTTTCATAATCATAAATCATAAATCATAAAAAATGAAAGGTGAGAGTGGAGAATTTACCCTCCGCAACCATTGCCGCACTTGCAGCCAGATCCGCAACCACAGTTTCCTCCACAGCAAGACATTTTCTCTACAAAATTTGATTAAATCTCAGAAATTTTACAAGGGATCTTAATTTACCTTAAAGAACTCAATAAGTTAATGAAATTTATTATTATAGAGGTTTCAATATTTATAGGCAAAATGAGAAACTATGAACCGTCCACCTGTAACCATCTTAGTCCACTCTTATCACCTAAATAATCGTTCCTCAAGTAATTTTAATTTACAGCTTTATCCTTTTTCCAATGAAAAAAATAATAATAATAATAATATTTTCACCATGAAGAATTGGGAAAAAATAGCTTTTATGTATATTAGACTTTGCCATAAAACCTCATAAATCGTAGATTTATTGCTTTTGAAATTATAAAAATTAATAATATTTAAAGGCAGAAATATCAATTCAAACTCATAAATTAAATAAAAGTATTGGGATTATCACGTTGGTTTATCCGATTTGAAAGAAAATCATTAAATCAAGATGTTTCATAGGAAAGTAGTGGTTCCAAAATTTGGCTTCTATGACTTTTGTCAAAGGTGAAGTGAAAGTACACAAAAAGATTAGGCAACTTGAGATGGGCTCTCAAAAGAAAAGTGGGCCCATTATCGACCTGGTCCGTTCTATGTGTGCATTCGAATCGAATCTCAACTTTTAAAACGCTTCCAAAATTCAATCTATATTTAAAAAGTAATGGGGAAAAACAGGACAACCATCCATATGAGAATAATGCAATTGTCGATAAGTCTAGTTCTAGAAAAAGTTAAAGATAGTGTATATGAAAGTATTGTGTTTTCTTTTCTCGTGACAAAAGAACTTAAGTGAAGGAAGTTAAAAAAAAAAAAAAAAATGATTGATGCAGTTTTGGAGTTTACGTGTAAACATCAGTTATTGAACCCTAAAATTTTTTTAATTAACATAACTAATCACATAATTATAAAGAAGGATTAATGAAATACCTTCATTAATTGGAGTAGTGGAGATTTCTTTCTGAACCGTCTCTTGAATTCCTGATTTGTCGCCCATTGTCTATATAATTTTATTTTAAGTATTGTCTTTTAGTATTTTTTGTTTGCTTTTATGATAAACTAAAGACATGTATTTATAGGTGTAAAGATGACTTAATTTTTCATTAGGGTTTCTGTAATATTTAATGTCAAACGTCTATCAAAATAACATTAGTTAGGAATTAATTTCGTTATTACCAATTTAATTGATTACAAAAAATATTTTAAAATAGCAAATATTCCAATACACGACCAATAACTATAACACCACGTAACTACGTTGCAAGTATTTTTACATGATAAAGTTTCCTTACACTACGTTGCAAATAATTTTTAAATGATAAAGTTTGGTTAACTTTTGTATTTGTTTTCCAATTTTCAAGGTGAGCAAGGATTAGAAAAACAAGTTGCAAAAATATCACGATTTCCTTTCAAGATACATAACAAAAAAAAAAAAAAGGGAAATATTCCATACAACTGCGTTGCAAATAATTAAATGGTAAATGATTAACTTTTGTAGTTGTTTTCCAATTTTGAAGGCGGTGAAGGATTAGAGAAATAAGTTGCAAAAATATCCCGATTTCCTTCTAGTTTAAGATAACAAGAATAATAAAATTTAATTACGCCCACCGTGGGGCTCGAACCCACGACCACAAGGTTAAGAGCCTTGCGCTCTACCAACTGAGCTAGACGGGCTTTTGTTCAAGGTTTGTAAAAACACTATGTTAACATGAGAATAGTAACACCATATTTATACTTTTCAAAAATATACATTCCAATTTTTTTATCCACATTATTTCCTCTAAACTCTCTTTTACACACAACTCCATTACAGAAAAAAAAAAAAAAAA
>VBRH01000010.1:616802-627268 GCA_014578085.1 Cardamine resedifolia | reverse complement strand
CAAAAAAAAAAAAGAAAAAAAAAAGATTGACCGTAAAATAATAATAGGAAAAAGACGAGAGTAGGAAAAAAACACAAATCTCCCCGCAATTATTTTTGCCACTTGAAAAAATAAATATAAATTAAAGCTTTTATTTATTCGTTAAATTTTAGAAATTCGAAACCCGGTTTTGTTGTTTGATAATGATAAGCACATGTAAACACCACGATAAGCACCCTATAAAAATGTGAAGAGAAAGAAAATATGATTAATGTATAATTTAGAAGAAGCTATAAAAATAATAATAATAGAGAAAAAGAGAGAGAGAGAGTGGGGGATCAGGTGGTATCTAGTACAGGCTCGTTCTTCTTTGTGAGCTCATCACATTCACTCTCACCCACGAACCTTCCCTTCTTCTTACTTAAACACCTCTCCTTCCCACCGTTTCCTAAAGAAATGAGCTTTCACTGACTCAACCAAACCAACAAAAAAAACTCAAACTTTTGTTCAATCTTTGAGTAAGAACAGATTGGATTTTATCTAATTGTGAAAAATGTCGGAGCTTTTTTGCTGTTTACTATTGAATCCGTCAATCTCTTCGTCTCAATTCATTGTTGCTTATCTCAAAAGGTATTTTCTGGGTTCGATTTCTTCAGATTCTTAGGTCTGTTCTTAAAAGTCCGGTTTTTTTTTTTTTTAATGTAATTGGAAAGAAAAAAATAGCAAAGGGGGAGATTTTGAATTCGATATGTATATTTCACGGATGGGTTTAAGTCGGAGTTTCCCGCCGCTTTTTGGGGGATTTCGGGAAATTCTAGGGTTAGGGTTGGATATTGTGTTTCTCTAGCACTCTTCACCTTAAATCTCTTATCTTTCTTGGTCGAGATTGAAAGAGGTTTGTTTCTTTTCTGGAAAAGTTGGGATTTTGGATCTTAAATCGATGTGGGTTAATTGGGAGATCTGGGATTTGGGGGGATCTTGTGGAGATTGAAGATAATCGAAGAAAAAGCTTTTATAGATTTAAGAAGACTCAATTCGTATTTTGAAAACTCTAAAGAAGAAGATGGAGAAGAAGGGAAGGTGAAGTTTTTTGTTTGTGAAATGAAAGGGTCAATCCTCACCGTTTTGTCAATGGAGAATCATCATCCTTCAACGCTCTTATCCATGGATTCAAGTGGCTCGTCTCATGAAGAACTTGATCTTGAGATGAATAATGGTAATCGTCAAATCACTCTTTACAATCCACCAGACATCAATCTGCCTTTGTCTGTTGGACGAAGCTCTCCTTCATGGAACTTGGATTCTTGTGATAACATTTTGGATGTTGGTCTTAGCTCACATGTCTATGATACTGAGACGTTCCTCAACGTGGTTCCAAGTAAAGTCGCTAAGAAATGCTTGAAACGAGGAGATAGTATGTGGGGAGCTTGGTTTTTCTTCAGCTTCTACTTCAGACCGGCGCTGAATGAGAAATCTAAGTCTAAGGTCATTAGGGAAACTAATGGAGGAGGAGGAGGATGCTTTACAGGGTTTGATAAATCTGATCTCAAACTTGATGTTTTTCTTGTTCAGCATGATATGGAGAACATGTATATGTGGGCTTTTAAGGATAAACCCGAGAATGCGCTTGGGAAAATGCAGTTGAGAAGCTATATGAATGGGCATTCTCGTCAAGGCGAGCGTCCGTTTCCGTTTAGCGCGGAGAAAGGTTTTGTTCGGTCTCATAGAATGCAGAGGAAGCATTACAGGGGACTCTCTAATCCTCAATGTCTTCATGGGATTGAGTTTGTGGCTTCTCCGAGTTTGTTGTGTGTCAGTGAAGAAGATAAGAAGAGATGGATGGAGCTGACTGGTCGAGATTTGAAGTTCACTATCCCTCCTGATGCTAGTGATTTCGGTTCATGGAGAAATCTTCCCAACACAGATTTCGAGCTTGAGAGACCTCCTCATGTAACAAAACCGGCGCCAAATAATGCCAAGAAGATTCTCAACGGCTCGGGCTTGCATTTGACAAGCAACGCATCTTTCAGTAGCAATGGGGACTCGTCAGATCAATCTCCTGGTGTAGGAGGCAACAACAATAAGAAGAGAAAAGAGTTTTTATCTCCAGGAAGCAGCGAAGAAGAATGTTGTTTGACTGGTAACAACATCGAGACCCACCATGCCAAGGACCCGCCCAGTTGGGTAAACGACTTCACTGGAGTTATGAAGAATATCCACGGACCCGTTACTGCAGCAAAAACTGTCTACGAGGACGAAGAAGCTTATTTGGTTGTAATAACTCTACCATTTGTGGATTTGAACACCGTGAAGGTTTCATGGAGGAACAGTATCACAAATGGAATCGTGAAGGTCACGGGATCGAGCACTTCCAGGGCTTCGTTTGTGAAGAGAAGGGACCGGACTTTCAAGCTGGTTGATCAGACAGCTGAGCATTGTCCTCCAGGGGAATTCATGAGAGAGGTACAACTGCCTAATAGGATTCCAGAAGAAGCAAACATTGAAGCCTATTTTGATGGGATGGGACCGGTTCTAGAGATTCTGGTTCCGAAACTGAGAGGAGGAGTAGAGGAAGAACACGAGGTTAGAGTTTGTCTACGACCACACCACCTCGGAGGAGCCAGTGAGCTTATGTTGACTTGATGATAAATGCAAACCATGTTTTATTTGTGTTTTTGTAGAAGCATTGTGTATACAATGACAATAAGCAAAAGCAGAAATGTAACTTTTCACTTTTCAACTTTTTTTTTTTTTTGTGTTCGGTTGCAATATATAGTGTTATTCTCCATAGCAAGTTGTATTTAACCATAATTTTATTTGATTAATAAACTCTCTATATACAAAGAAAGGCATTCGAAAAACAAAAGACTATATTAGTATAAGGTGATCTATATTGATAGTGACACTAAATATAGTATAATGTTGTATGTTAGTGCTATCTTTTCGTAGGTTTCTAAAAATTCGACACGTATCCATGAAAATTTGATACCTAGATCGATTTCATAAGAAAGCTTTAGTAACTAATCACTTAGCATTATAAAGAAAAAGATTGCAAAACAACCGAGAAAAAGTACTTAGCTCAAAAAGGTAACACATAGAAAAGAAAATCCAATATTAAATTGGGAGAATCCATAATATCAGAAAAAAGAAAAAAACTAAGAAAAAGCTTAGTCGACTTCCTCAATCTTGGGACCAGCACCGCCTGAGGAAGGAGGAACTTCATCGTCATCCATAGCGGCGGCAGCTTCACCACCAGCTCCTCCTTGGTACATCTTAGCGATGATTGGGTTACAAACACTCTCCAACTCCTTCATCTTGTCATCAAACTCGTCAGCTTCAGCCAATTGGTTACCATCTAGCCATTGGATTGCTTCCTCAATAGAGTCTTCAATCTTCTTCTTGTCTGCTGCTGGAAGCTTCTCAGCGATCTTCTCATCCTTGATTGTGTTCCTCATGTTGTAAGCGTAGTTCTCAAGAGCGTTCTTGGCTTCAACCTTCTTCTTGTGCTCCTCATCTTCAGACTTGTACTTCTCAGCTTCTTGGACCATCTTCTCAATCTCGTCTTTAGACAAACGACCCTTGTCATTAGTGATTGTGATCTTGTTCTTCTGTCCAGTGGTCTTGTCCTCGGCTGAGACATTCAGGATACCATTGGCATCAATGTCGAAGCAGACAGTGATCTGCGGGACACCACGTGGAGCCGGAGGGATTCCAGAAAGCTCGAATTTACCGAGGAGGTTGTTGTCCTTGGTTCTAGCTCTCTCACCTTCGTAGACTTGGATCAAAACGCCGGGCTGGTTGTCAGAATAAGTGGAGAAGACCTGTTCCTTCTTGGTTGGAATTGTTGTGTTTCTTTGAATCAAAGTGGTCATGACACCACCAGCGGTTTCAAGACCAAGGGAGAGAGGAGTGACATCAAGCAAGAGAAGGTCTTGGACCTTTTCGTTTCCTTCACCGCTTAGAATCGCAGCTTGAACAGCTGCACCATAAGCCACAGCCTCATCAGGGTTAATAGACTTGCAGAGCTCCTTGCCATTGAAGAAATCTTGGAGAAGCTGTTGAACTTTGGGGATACGTGTAGAACCACCGACAAGAACAACATCATGGACTGTGCTCTTGTCCATCTTAGCATCACGCAGACACTTCTCAACAGGCTCCATACACTTCCTAAAGAGATCCATGTTAAGCTCTTCGAATCTAGCACGAGTGATTGGAGAATAGAAGTCAATACCCTCAAACAAAGAGTCAATCTCAATGGTCGTTTGAGCAGTGGAAGAAAGAGTCCTCTTTGCTCTCTCACAGGCAGTTCTCAGCCTCCTAAGAGCTCTGGGGTTACCGCTAATATCCTTCTTGTTCTTCCTCTTAAACTCTTGCACAAAATGATTAACCATTCTGTTATCAAAATCTTCACCACCAAGATGAGTATCTCCAGCTGTTGCCTTCACCTCAAAGATACCTTCTTCAATGGTAAGAAGAGAAACATCAAAAGTACCACCACCAAGATCGAAGATCAACACATTCTTCTCCCCAACGCTAGTTGCTTTCTTGTCAAGACCATAAGCAATAGCTGCAGCAGTAGGCTCGTTGATGATACGCAAAACATTCAAACCAGCAATAACACCAGCGTCCTTTGTAGCTTGACGCTGAGAGTCATTGAAGTAAGCAGGAACAGTAACGACAGCGTTCTTGATTGAAGAACCAAGGTAAGCTTCAGCAATCTCACGCATCTTAATAAGAACCATGGAAGAGATCTCTTCAGCAGCGAATTGTTTCTCTTCTCCCTTGTAGTTGACAACAATCATTGGTTTTTCAGCAGGTCCAGAGATGATCTTGAAAGGCCATAACTTCATATCGCTTTGGACTGATGTGTCACTGAATCTACGACCAATCAATCTCTTCGCATCTGTCACAATCAGAAAATAAACAGAGTTTAGTCAAAAACTCAAAGCAAATCAAACCAATAAAAAAAGAAAATCTAAAATTTCAGATAAACTTCTTCGTTCATGCTACTCGATAAACCCTAAAAGTCCAAGATATTAACAACAGCAATTTAGATCTACCTATAAACCCTAGAAATCAGAATTATGCACCCAGATATTAGTGAAGAAGAGAGAACATACCAAAGACGGTGTTGATTGGGTTCATGGCGACTTGGTTCTTAGCGGCATCACCGATCAACCTCTCGGAGTCGGTGAAGGCGACGTAAGACGGCGTGGTTCTGTTTCCTTGATCATTAGCAATGATCTCAACACGGTCGTGTTGCCATACTCCGACGCAAGAGTAAGTAGTACCGAGATCGATTCCGATCGCTGGACCTTCTCCTTTACCAGCCATTATCAAGCTTTAGATGAAAATATAAGATTTCTATAGGTTTAACGAAGAGTTTAGGAGCAGAGGAGAGAAAGATTTAGACTTGATTTTAGTTATGAAGAGAAGGGCGTCAAAGCTTTGTTTATATAAGCTGGAGACTTAAGTTTCGAGAATGTTCGGGTGATGGTTTTTTGACCGTTAGATTAGGTTGAGATTGATCTGACGGTTCTAGAGAGATGATACCTTTTTCCAATTCATAGGCGGATTGTTTCGGGGAAAAGGGAAAAAGGAAAAAGGGTAAATTGTCCAAAACAGAAAAGCGTGTGTGGAAAATTGGAAAACTGCTCTAACGTTCATATTGGTGGTCGGCTTATTAATTGCCACGTAAGCTTTGTGTGGCAGACTAGTGGGTCCCAGTCAGAAGTTTGAATGGCGGTTTACTGGTTGTGGCCGCGGTGTGGCTTTTCTAGTATGGGCTTTTAGGGACGCTATTTAATTGGTCTGCAAAGTAACTTTAACGACACATAAAAATAATAACTTACATTTAGTACATTATAGTAAGTTTTACCAATATTAACACAAATTTATAAACATGCGAAAATTTGTACCGAATTATACTTCTACAAAACATATTAATTCTATTTATCTAAAATTTTACATTTAAAATTTAAACATCACTTATTTTTGAAAACAGTATTAACGAAGTTTAATTATTATTTTTTTTAAATATTACTTAAACTTGAACAAGTGATAGACATATTAAAATCCATACAATTTGAACCGTTTTTCTTACCATAAATGTAACTCTACAATATGTTATCTAATATTGGAATACATACTTGTTTATTCGATATGGTACCAAAATTATCAAATTGCTTAGTCATATAACCTTTAAAATTATTATACAAAAATTTTCAAGTATGGGTATAAAAAACTAAATTTACAGATTGTGGCTGCGGTGGCAATTGAATCATAAAATTTAGGTCAACATTTCAAGTAATTTGAAAGATTAAATTTCGAGGTTGTTAGTAACATTCTTACAGACCTTTTACATACCCCAACAATTTGTTACATTCATCCGTAATTCAACAAGCAAACCTTTTACTTAGGGAGAAAAACGAATCAGTGCAATGATTCTTTGCCCAATATTAGGCAAAAGAATTCACACTTTATAATGATCGACGATAAAGTGTCAATCGAGTTTTACATATTCCTTTTTTTGTCCGCCAGCAGTTTGAACATATTCTAAAATGAACGAAAAAAAAGAGAGCCTGAAAGCTTTAAAACTTTTATCCGTCATCATAGCTGGACAAACCATCCATAGTAGAAAAAAGTACTAAAACAAAAACACCACAAAATGGGCTCCATAAAAAAGCCCAGCATAAAAGTCTTAACAGATCCAAAATAAGTAGTAAAAAAGATAGAGAGATAAGAGAAAGAGAGGGTCAAGATCCAACAGATTAGTCGACCTCCTCGATCTTAGGGCCAGCACCGCCTGAAGCAGGAGGAGTATCATCATCCATTCCAGAGGCACCTGGACCACCGGCTTCACCACCAGCTCCTTGGTACATCTTAGCAATGATTGGGTTGCAGATGCTCTCCAATTCCTTCATCTTGTCTTCGAACTCATCAGCCTCAGCCAACTGGTTACCCTCAAGCCACTGAATCGCCTGCTCAATCGAGTCCTCGATCTTCTTCTTGTCTGCGGCCGGGAGCTTCTCACCAATCTTCTCGTCTTGGATGGTGTTCCTCATGTTGTAAGCGTAGTTCTCAAGAGCGTTCTTGGCTTCAACCTTCTTCTTGTGTTCCTCATCTTCGGACTTGTACTTCTCTGCCTCTTGAACCATCTTCTCAATCTCGTCCTTAGATAGACGACCCTTGTCGTTGGTGATGGTGATCTTGTTCTTCTGTCCAGTGGTCTTGTCCTCAGCAGAGACGTTGAGGATACCATTGGCATCAATGTCGAAGCAGACAGTGATCTGAGGGACACCACGAGGAGCCGGAGGGATTCCAGAGAGCTCGAATTTACCGAGAAGGTTGTTATCCTTGGTCCTTGCTCTCTCACCTTCGTACACCTGGATCAACACACCGGGTTGGTTGTCTGAGTAGGTGGAGAAGACTTGTTCCTTCTTGGTGGGGATGGTTGTGTTTCTTGGGATCAAAGTGGTCATGACACCACCGGCAGTTTCCAAACCAAGGGAGAGAGGAGTGACATCAAGCAATAGAAGATCTTGGACCTTTTCGTTTCCTTCACCGCTGAGAATAGCACCCTGAACAGCTGCACCGTAGGCTACGGCCTCATCAGGGTTGATAGACTTGCACAGCTCTTTGCCGTTGAAGAAGTCTTGGAGCAATTGCTGAACCTTAGGGATACGGGTGGAACCACCAACAAGTACAACATCGTGAACGGTGCTCTTGTCCATCTTAGCATCACGGAGACACTTCTCGACTGGCTCCATACATTTTCTAAAGAGATCCATGTTGAGCTCCTCAAATCTAGCACGGGTGATGGTGGAGTAGAAGTCAATACCCTCGTAGAGAGAGTCAATCTCGATGGTGGTTTGAGCAGTAGAGGAAAGAGTCCTCTTCGCTCTCTCACAGGAAGTTCTCAACCTCCTAAGAGCTCTGGGGTTACCAGTAATGTCCTTCTTGCTCTTCCTCTTGAATTCTTGAACAAAGTGGTTAACCATTCTATTGTCAAAATCTTCACCACCAAGATGAGTATCTCCGGCGGTTGCCTTAACCTCAAAGATACCTTCTTCGATGGTAAGAAGAGAGACATCAAAAGTACCACCTCCAAGATCAAAGATCAACACATTCTTCTCTCCAACGCTGGTTGCCTTCTTGTCAAGACCGTAGGCAATCGCAGCTGCTGTTGGCTCGTTGATAATACGCATAACGTTCAAACCAGCAATGACTCCAGCATCCTTAGTGGCTTGACGCTGAGAGTCGTTGAAGTAAGCTGGAACGGTGACAACGGCGTTCTTGATAGAGACACCAAGGTAAGCCTCAGCAATCTCACGCATCTTAATGAGAACCATGGAAGAGATCTCCTCAGCAGCGAACTGTTTCTCTTCACCCTTGTAGTTGACGTAGATCATTGGCTTGTCGGCAGGTCCTGGGAGAATCTTGAATGGCCACAATTTCATGTCGCTCTGTACAGAGCTGTCACTGAATCGACGACCAATCAACCTCTTAGCATCTGCGATTAAAAAAGAAACAAATTAAGTAAACAGGCAATAAATCATCATTATCTGAAACAAAGTAACAAAGCAATAAATATCTGATAAGAGTATTGGCATCAAATAGAAGAAAAGAGATAAATTTCAAATCTACACAACAATTACAACATAATTATCAAGGTAGATGATGACAATCAAAATCACACAAGCCTCTTCTACGAGATATTCGAAACCCTAACTAATGGGATCTAAACCCCATAAAATAAAATCTCAAGTTGAGGAAACAGGAGTATGTGCATAAAAATCTCATAAACAGTCAGATCTACGAATGAAACCCTAAATCTAACATATTCGATCGTTTTCAAAATCATAGATCTAGCTACAACACGACTACGATGAGCGAGATCTAGATATAAGTATCAGAGCGCAAAGTAAACGAGTTACATACCGAAAACGGTGTTAACCGGATTCATGGCGACCTGGTTCTTAGCAGCATCACCGATCAACCTCTCGGAATCGGTGAAGGCGACGTAAGACGGCGTGGTTCTGTTTCCTTGATCATTAGCAATGATCTCAACACGGTCGTGTTGCCATACTCCGACGCAAGAGTAAGTAGTACCAAGATCGATTCCGATCGCTGGACCTTCTCCTTTACCCGACATTTTTTAAAATTGAAAGCTTAGAACTACAAGAGATCAAAGAACAGAGACTGAAAAAAAAGAGAGCGTAAAAGACAATAGGGCGGCTAGGGTTTATTTTTCGTAAGCAACAATGAAGAAGAGTTATGTTTATATAGAGTTGGGGGTTGAGACTCGAGTTTGATCGGACGGTCACAGATTTGTTAATGAGAGCTTAGATCTAAAGGCGCCAGGCTGTTTAAAAAGTTTCGAGAATGTTCGATGGCTGTGAGGTTAAACCCTAATTCGTACACGTTGGCACTTTACTGTATTTTGATTGGTTTGTGAGGCACCTATGTGTTACAGTGTGGGGACCCTGAATTCTCTCTCTTCCACGTGCAAGTTGTTGATATATTGATCTTCCTAAATATGCGGATCATAATTTTCCTAATTTGAAGATGGTAATTAGGGGAGTTCGGTGAGATATTTTCCCCTTTTTCACAACAAAAAGAAAAAAAAAATTCCCATATATTTTAAATATATAATTTTCTAACATCAACTTTTTTTAATTCAGATTTTTCATATTATGATTCGAAATTTATATCTTATTAAAACAAAATTTTATTTTATATTTGGGTGTGATTGTATTTTGTTATTTATTAATTTAATTTATTTGAGTTAAATGAATACATTTCTTATGATATTTGTTTAAAATCTATCTTTTCTTTTATTCTTTTAACACCTTTTATCAACCCATATTGCCAATGGCCTATTCTGGCTTTAGTGGTAGCTTTTGATGTTAAAATTTATGAGATGGTGATGAGACTAGCTTTACTATTCAGTCTGATTTTTATAGTTTTGAACTTGATTATGAAAAAGAGATCAATGAAATGATTACGATTTTTCAACATACAATCATGCACGAAAAAATACTTAAAGAACAAGAAGCTATACAAGATAAGAGAAAAAGGTCAATAATCTAGAGCATGAAAATATACCGGTACAAGTCAGAACCGATTCTCAAAAATTTAGGACCCCAAACAAAATAAATAAACTAACATTCAACTTTCATAGTTTAGAAAATTGTTCTCTTAATTATTAAAGAAAATTAGTCTCGACAAAACTCAATAATATCTTTGAAAAAATAATAACTTAACGTCTATGAAACCAAATAAAAAAATAGAAAACGAGTAGAAAAGGATATTCTCTCAATATTTTCTTTTTCTTTTTCTATATAATTTAATGTAATATTCAAATAATAATGATTTGGAGCTCACACAAGATTTTGATAAGAGAAGATAACATCAAAATACTTGATTAATCTTGATGTCAACTTGGCATATTAGGATCCTAAGTCTCGATCCATGCGTCCAAATGC
>VBRH01000010.1:594761-615159 GCA_014578085.1 Cardamine resedifolia | reverse complement strand
AAAAAAAAAAAAAAAAAACATGTTGATCTAGTCATATTATACCCAAAATAGTCAACGCAAACAGTTACGTTTATTTTGATAGTTTGTGAAAATCTTCACATCAGGGTCAGGCCCAGCAAAACTTTCCTACAAGCTCCAGATATGTTCATGAAGTAAGAACATCGAACATCATAAACCTCATGCAGTTGCAAGAGCTGTCCGCTTTAAATAAGATGGGCAATGCTGGATTTGTGTGTTTGTCTCTAGGAGCCAAATATTTGCTTAGCTTCTGAGTCAAGCTACAAGTATCGAGTTTTTGAGCTGTGACAAATTAAATTTCCAAAAGCAAGGAAGCTTAGTGCATAATATAAATAAAATTCCCTAGACAAAAAAATTAACGGCTACTAACTTATACTGTTATACACACATGTGGTTTTGGGAATAAAGAGCATGACAAGAGCTAGGAAACAAGTGAATTAAATTGAGTTTATATTGATCTGCACGATGGACTACTCTCTAGACTCTAGTTTGTAATTTTTGCAATGATATATATATTATTTTCGAATCTTTTCACTGGTAAAAATAGTTGGACTTGTTCCCTTGCTTATTCTTATGTTTGAGAGCATTAAAGTCCTGCAGGATTCTTAAAAAAGTCCCGAGTCTTTGTGTTTGCATGCCCTTTAAAAAATTAAAAAATAAAATTAAAGAAAATACTAAGAAAATACATCATAACCGTTTCCCGCCGTAACTTAAAAAAAGCAAACAAACGGAATAAGAGAGAAAGATTGTTAATTTTGATTTCCAAAAAAGAGATAGAAGAGAGAAAGATTATTAATTTTGATTTCCAGCGAACAGAAAGAAGAGAGAAAAATTGTTTATTTTGATTTCCAGCGAACACAGAAAATATAGAACTTACTCTCGCATTAATGGCAGACGAAAGTGGGAGAAGAAGCGATGAAACAGAGTCCACGACCAAGGTAAACAAGAGACTGAACATGAAATCTCTCTGATCATCCCAAATTACGATGTTCTTACTGCGTTTTTCTCAGGGAAAAACTCCGAAATTGAGGCCTGGTGAGATAGAAGTAGCGAAGAAACAGACTCACCCAGCTTTAATGGTGAATCCGAACGAAAAAGAGAGAAGATCCATTGACGAAACCAAGGTATGTAAAATATCCCGATGATCCCAAATTACGATGTTCTTAAAGAAACAAAAAAACATCTTGCTCTGTTGTTATTTACTTAGTTTGATTCATTGTTATATAAAAAAAGATGTTATCAGTAATTCTTTCATATATGTTTGATTAATTGATTAAACATATATGTTTGATTAATTGTTATATACATCATTATATGTTTTGGTACTATGATGTTAATAACATGTGATGGTGGTGATCTGAGGCTGTATTTGGAGAAGCTAGTAGAAGCTGAGAATGTTCAAGCATTTATCCAAAAAAATCCATTTGGACAAGAAGCTATTATAGAAGTAAGTAAAGTTTGGGCTTTATACCGTGATAAAGTGAGGAGAGAAAATCAAGATGTATGGGAGAAAACATGATCGCTCATGGTGAAATCAAGGTTTGAGTAGATTATATGACGGACTCATCTAAAATTTCATCAAAATCATTTCAATACTCATTAAAACTCAAATCACTCTAAATTTACATATATTAATCTAGATATTTAATTTCTTAGTAAGTTTTAGTGAGGATATCTTAGTAAACTTATTTTTGAAATAAAGTATTTTCAAAAGATAAAATAAATAAAAGGGTCTATTTTTCAAAGATCAACAATTGTTTAGAGTATTTTTCCAAATATCTTCTATTACATGTTTTTTATTGTTTTATTTAATTTAGTGGAAACGCTCTAATTTTATTAGGATTTTATCTATTACACATCATTAAAAGGAAAAAGGGAAAAGAGGGATTAGACATACAAATGAGAAAGAAATATTGATTTGAATGATTTAGAATCTATATCATTTTTAATTTTTGCCTAAAATATATCTTGAACTCAAATAAAATCAAACTTAATTGAGGTAACTAATGAATTAATGAATCATTTTGAAAAAGTTATATGTGGGTATTAAATAGTTTTAAGGAATATGGTCTTTTAGTTTACTAAAACAAACAAAAATAGATTTTTTTTGAAAAAACAAATTGCACAAACATTGTTCGCATGGAAATTATATTGGTTTCTTTGTTGGAAATTCAATTCGATTTAGTAATAGTATCAACGAACGAAAAAAATATAATTTGAATTTTAAATTAAATTTTTTTTATACTTATTAAAAAATATATAGTAAAAGTATTATAAACACCAAGGTTAATGCCATATGGAGAAAAAAGCAATTTCTTTGTTCATCCAAAAACAAAACTTGCTCTATTGTTATTTATGTAACGATTTTTTTTCAGGATAATGACAAAGATCAACGCAAATTCAGTAATATCCAAGCCTCTGAAGGTTTGTGTTATATGAAGTGTATTTCTTTCTCATTACTTTGTTAATATGTGTGTGTGACTAAGTCTTTACTAGGTAGGAGGTTAAGAGATTATGCTAAGTCGAATTTTTGATGTTTTGTTTTGTGCAAATATGAAGCTACCTTAGCCAAGTGGAAATGGTATGATAGAGGTGCAAAGCTCTATCAAGCTGAAATTTTTCGCAAGGGTGCTTGTGACAAGTGTGTTCTTCTCTCGTTACTGTTCATTTTGAAACCTTAGCTTTTATGTTTTATTTTGTTCCATTCTCTTATTTGGCCTGTCTTGTTTTTGAAGTTGTGGTGCAATGTCTCATAATGCGAAAGCATGTACTGAAAGACCTCGTACGCGTGGAGCAATTTAATTCACGACCCTTGTTGTAGTAAACTTGAAAATATTTGTCATTTGAAGCTTTTTGTGTGAAAGTCTATATTTCTAAGTCACCCATCAATATTTATTTCACAGACTGGAAAAATCTAAAGAAATCATAGGAAGCAAAAAAAGATTAAGCTTAAAAACAAGAGCTCCATGTCATAACCAACATTGTCTCTTGCTGACTGAGCTTGATCCTTTGCAAGTACGATGTTCCCCCAATCTTAAACCCTCTGTTTGTCTTGAATGATATCCACCTGAAACCCGTTTCACCAGCGGATTTAACAACCTGTGGCATCACGAGGACTTGCTGATTGAACACGGACTGACTGTCATCCACCATACATGTATTTATTTACCTCTGCACATTTCTTTGGCAGCACCAGCCGCCCAACTCTTGCAGCAATAGGAGTGTGGAAAAGACCATTTACCAAAAACTTTCTGGTTTCTGCCATCATAATCTATTCACCTTGGGAGTCTGCAAAATCTACATGGAGCATGTGGTGGTGTCTGCAATTTCTGTGTGTTGTCATGAGTTTTGCTTCATCTTCCTTGTCAATTTGGCTATGAAGCACTTGACAAAGCTTGGTGTCTTGTTCTTGGTAGTTTCGTTCGAACCAGGCTGAGATTCTTCGTCTTTCTCTGGTTTGAAATTCAAATCTAATTGGCCTTTCAAAGGCAAAGCATGACGCTCATGGTTCTCTCTAGTCACTATTGTTAGCAGATTGGTGAAGCTTATCATCAGAGTTCAGTTGCTCGAGCTCCTTTTGTGCATTCCCTTCTTTCTCTAGCTGCTTCTTCTCTCGCCATAGCAAGAGAGAACACCTACAGCATCTAATCGTATCGCAACGGCACAAGAACAACATTGGTCGTGTTTAGGACCCTTCCCACTTGGGGATTGTATGCAAACGATGCAAGTACAGCCACTTGTATGCCATGGATGCTTTGTGGTTGTTTTGGGTGACATGAAGAGTCCCTTCAACTTCTTGCATGGCTTCCTCATCGTGCTGTTCAGGTACGAGTTCTTGATCTGCAGTGTATGTAGACACAATTCAAAAGAAAACAACAATAAGCAGAAGAAATTCAATGAGCTTTTCAACATTTGACAACACACTTTCGGACCATGAAATAGTACACAAGATATGAATTACCATTTTAAATTGTTGAAAGCAAAGAGGAAAGCCAATATAACAAAGATGTGTGGTTTAAACTATAAAGAAAAGGACTTCAAAGACAATTTACCCTGTATCATTAGCCGAACATCCTATTTTGAAACAAGAAATATAGAAAGAAATAACTCAGTGAGTGATATGTTCCAAAATAAGTAAAGCAGGATGTGGAAACACACAAGAAAACAAAGACAATAACATGGCAAATCAATGGGAGAGGCTAATCAATTCAGGTGTTCAAATCAGCTGCATCTTTATTCCCAGTCTTGGTAAAAAACTGTAGTTTCCAGTCATTATACCTTTATCTCTCTTTATGCTTAGGTAAGAGCAGTCTAAGTCAACTATGCTTACATAAGCAAGCAACAGTTTTATAATATCTAGCACCCAATATGTATATTTCTAGCATGAGTGGACCACTTGATTTCAAAAACTCTTATCTGTTGAATATATGGACATGAGATAATTTTTAATATGATGAACTAAATTTGTCTTCCAGAAGAAACTAGAGCCAAATCATAAAGAAAAGAAAAGATAAATAAGACTCTTAAGCGGCATAGACAAAAATGCAACTTAGTAAAAGTAAAAAACCTATGGATGTTAGCTTCAGCTCGATGTTTTTCAACTTTTTGACGTTTACTTGTTGTAAATCGCCATGCTGGTTTTCTTCTTACCGGATGAAAAATCTTACTCCTGGGGTTTCTTTTGTTATATAAGCAGACTTGTTAAAAATTTAGATGGTGAATATGAATCAGCCTGCAAATAGAAATGCAGAAGAATGCAACACTCACACAGGCTAACTTGTCAAGAAAGGGTGTCAGTTTGGATTTTGAACATTCAGGAAATTAGCTTCTTAAAAGTAGCCGTTAGTTAATTTACAAAGTAACCTGATGAGATGATTGAGCAACAAAATTAACTTCCTTTCTGGATCTAATCGATTGAATATGACTAATAAAAATGAAAATAGAAAAACAACGAAGATCAAGTGTTCATAGAACATGTTCAACCGTGTGTAGGCAAAATAATACCAACTTACCAATCAATGAAGCTAAGATTCACGAAGATCAAGTGATTATAGACAGTTAAAGTCGAATAGTAGTACAACAACGAAGAAGATGGTAAGGGGAGAATTAGTCAATCAAGACCTTAGGATACTTAATATCAAAGAAACAATGATTCTGAAAGCAACAACAAAAAATGAATCAACACCATTTCATTATTTAGGGATAAGATATACATTTGACAAAGTTGAAGCAACCAAGTTTCTTAGACATTTTATTATATACAGAGATTGTCTATAGAGATATTGTGAACAATGTGCATATATATATTCAACTTAACTCCACAAACTTGTTTAAACAATGAAACAGACCAACCAATCATTCAATATTATAAATTCACCAAATCAAAAGATTCAATTTTTCAATTTTCAGAGTCCATAGACATCAACAACGGACTACGCGAAATTGATGAAAAATTTACAGCAGTAAGAGAAGAAAGAGAGTGATCAGATTTTGATCAAATGACCAAAAAAATACTTTAGTAAATCTCTGACTTGGTTACCTTCGAGAGCGCAAAAATTACAGACTTGCTTCTTCGATTCTTCACTCTATCGACTCGAGTCCACGAAGCATATCGAAAAAGAAAAAGAAGAAGACAGACTCTGGTTAAGGAGGGGGTTTACTCTAAACGGTGTAGTTTATTTGATAGCGACGGCGTCGTTTAACATAGCAAGGTGACATAAAATGCAAGTGTGGCTGCTGGGATTCGAGCCCAGGTCTCCACGGCCACAACGTGGAATTCTTACCACTAAACTACAGCCACTTTGGTTGTAAATTATCAACGTATATGACAAATAATCACTGAATATAATTGTTTCGTCATCGGCCTCTTTCTTCTTCACTGCGCTACTTTAACAATGCTTGGAAACATTACAGCATCACGGAACGTCTACGAACCCTAGAACCTCTTCTCCCCTTCAAAAATCACGGAAATTCCCTTATCGATTTGAACAAGTTAATCAATAATAATCCCAGATCGAACTGCAGATTCAGGGGTTAAAAGTCAAATACTTTTGGGGTTTTAGGATAATTGCTCCGTGTTACAAATGTCTACAAGAGTTTGCGGTAAACGGATCGGGTACGACGATCTCTTCGGGTCTTCATCGTCCCCGTCGAATAAGAGATCCAAATGCTCAAGCTTCGGTTCGCCGATCCGTTCATCTGAAATCGGGCCTGGATCCGATGACCCGGTTGCATCCTTGATCCATATGTTCCCTACCATGGACCCTGAGGTTCGTTAAGTATTGCGTTATAAAGTTTCCATTTTCAACCGATGAATATTGCTGCTAATTGCTCTTTTCATATGCTTTAGTTCATCAAATGTCTTTTTTTTTTTTTCATAAATTCATCATACTTATTTACATCTAATCTTCTATGTGAGAAGTGTATCCATTGATTGATATGTCTTTAACTTTCGAAGTTAAAATATAATTATAGATGAACGTTGTGATAATCAAAGCCCTTCATGGTAGAGAAACTTGATTTAACATTAGTTTTTGTTTACTGTGTGTTTTGGAATTTTGGAACTGGCTATGTTCTGCTGCAAAATTCTTTTGGAGTTTTTTTTGCTTATGTAGTCTTTGTTTTTGGTGGGATTTTGAATTAGTTTATTAGGAAGGTTCTGAGCAACAAGAACAACGTGTTTGAAGAGGCAAGAGAGAGTTTACGCTTAATGTCGTTCACTGGCGATTTGGATAGAACAGAAGCTGGCTATTTTGATGGATCTGTGGGAAGTTGGAGAGATGAGGATATGATCGATGGAGCTAAATGGGTTGATAGACTTGTATCCGAGATGGAAAAAGCCATAAATGTTGATGATATGAGGCGACGTGCTGCGGTGATCTTAGAAGCTTTAGAGAGAGTCATAAAACATAACACCAATGCCTCGAAGAAGGTATAAAGTGATTACATTGATTGATAATGCTCAGTTTTTCTTGATAACAAAAAAAGAAGATCTCTCAATCTTTGCCAGCTTGAATACGCTTCGTTAAAGGATAATCTACAGAGTCTGACCAATGACAACCAGATCTTGAAACGGGTAGTTGCGAATCAACACCAGCGTAGCTCTGAAAACGAAGACAAGGCCAAAGAATTACAGCATTTGAAAAGCGTGGTGGGGCAATACCAAGAACAAGTTCATAAGCTAGAGGTAAACTAAACTAGATAGAAATTATGGAAACATCAACCAATGGTTTAACTGATTTTTTCTTTGTTTTCCTTTGTGAATATCATTCATCAGCTAAGCAACTACGCCATGAAACTCCATATTCAAAGGTCACAACAACAACAACAACATGCTTCTTTCTCTGGGAATTTGCCTCCAGACGTTTACTAAAAAACTAGATGACTTTTTATTACATATATAAATATAACAGGACGACTCATAAATCTCTCTATAGCTTCAGAATTTTCCAGGTCTTTCGTCTTGTCTTCTTCTTCCGAAACTGTTTGTGAGTACGTTGGAGATCTATTTACAATTTACTTTTACTTTCACAGATGAGTGAGTTACTACTAGTTACTGCCTAGTGTTTTGTGTTTGACCAAAGTTGACTTTGTACAAATTGTTTTTCCAATTACCATAACTAATTTTTTGGATTTCCTTACCTGAATAAATGATTAAAAAATAAAATAAAAATACAATTATAAATACCTTCTTCAGACCAAAATCCCTAAAACTGTAAAATATCTTTTAAGGGTTATTATCGCCTCTGGAAAACCTACCAAGCCGCTCCATGGACGAATCCGTCGAAAAAGTAATATTTTCTTATCCCTATGGCTTTCTTCACAAGCATCACTCTTTAACCTCTGTTTCGTTAGTATAATTTCTGATAAGTTCTTGTGTACCTTAGGGGCTGAAATTGCTGTCAGTGAACGGTAGTGATGCTTCCATTCCAAAAAGCAGGTAAATTGATTGAATGATTCTTTTTTCTTTTTTGTCCTTGTCACGCTTTGATAATATAGTATATAATCTCCTTTATCAAAATGACTGCAGTGAGATTGGGAGGATTATCGTAACGGGATATGACACAGGGCTTCCTCATGATGATGTGGAGAGCGCTTTGAGAAAACATTTCTCTGCATGTGGAGAGATCACTGATATTTATGTTCCCATAAACTATCGATGGGACAATACTCTCAGGAAATGTTCTTTTGTTTATTTTCTTGGAGAAGACGCAGTAGACAAGGCCTTACAACTTAACGGAATTGACGTTGGAGGATGGAATGTCTGTGCTAAGCCTTTTCCGTTTCCACCACATGCAAAAGAGTAAACTTAATTTTATTTTTCTTTTTCGAAATTTGTATCTCTTCTTAATACTATATAGGATAATCTCCTGCATGCAATCCAATTATTGTAGGTTGGTTTCGTTAACTGTTCAAGGATATGACACTTCGCTTAGTGAGATTGATAATGAGAGCGCTTTGAGTAAACTTTTCTCTTCATGTGGAAATGTCATAGAAGTCATCGCTACTGATAACGGGTTTGTTGCTTCTTCCTCAACATTTGTGGCTTCTCCTTCCGGTTATTAAATGCTAACTAAAGATGTGTCTTTACTCATTTTTACAGCTCAGCTCTTCTTAGACTTTTTGGAAAAGACGCTGCAGAGATGGCCCCAAAACTTAGTGGGTCTCTCATGGGAGGACACAAACTAGTTGTTCAGGATGTTTCTCTACCGTTAATGTCCACTGTCCACAGACGCTGCCCTCCTGGCCAGTTTCGTTGTGGCCCTACTCGCCCAGGTACATAAATTTGGTTCTTGATTTTTGATTCTTGATTTTTGGTAACTAAGTAAAACCTTTATATTAGGTAAGAAGTCTAAGTTGACTGCTGAGTAGAAAGCTCTCTCTTAAGAGAAAGACAAAGCTCTTTGGTTGGTGTTTTTTACTTTGTGATACTATGACAACCTTTCTTTCTATTACTTGTTATGCTTTTTGTGTGAATGTTAAATTAAACTCGATAATCATCTTCTGCCTTGATTGTTAATTTATTATGATGTTTATGTCTGGATGTGTAAACTTGATATTCATCATCTGCCTTGATTATTACTTTAAGTATGATGTTTATGTCTGGACGATGGTTTGAAGTAATTAAAGCTCATTAATCATTATCCGCCTTCATTATTACCCAAGAGTATGAGACGTATACGATTCGATTGATTTGGGAAAGACAAGCATTTTCATTGAGAAGTTTTGCAAATCTTGTGAGTACGTTGGAGTCTATTTAATCTAAATGTAAACTGGAATTTTGAGTCAGAGAATCTAAAAACCAGAAAATGATAACCAAATGTACACACTACACAACACAAGCATTGGAGATAACCGACGAAAGCATTGAAGATAACCGGTTACCTAAACCGGAACGCAATCTCCCCGCCAAAGCAATTTCATTCCCATTGTTCCAAACAGATAAAAACCCTAACTTTTTCAGATGCCAATATCTCTGAATTGAGAAAATATCCAGCTCTATGAGTGACCATCAGGAACCAAATCTCGACGGCGATGGTGCGAATAGCTGCTATTCATCGTCTTTCCAGAGAACGGTGAGTCGTTTCTTTTAATGACATATTCCTCAGTGTTTGGTTCGTTCAGTGTACTAAAAGAAACCTCTTTTTTTCTTCTTCTGGGTTTTGATCTAAAGGTGGTTTTGAGAGATTGGTGGTTGATAAAATGTTCAAATGAATTCCAAGGCAAACGATTTGGTGTTGCTGGAACCGAAACTTCATTCGAGTAAGCTTTCAGAGTTTTTTTTTTTTCTTGGTGAGATTATTAGTGTTTTGAGTTTTCAGAGTTTTTGGTTTGAATATAGGTCAAGAGCAATGCGTGTGTTTACATCTTCCCCAATAATCGAAGCTTTGGATGTTTTCACTCTGAAAGCATCTGATGGACTCTGCATCACTCTCCGTGGATTTCTTAATAAAGAACGCGTTGCTATAAATAGATTTAAACCTGAGGTATATATCCAAACATTTTGTCCAAACTTGAGCTATTGAAACAGATTTGTATGATTTGTTTTTTCGTTTTGGGAATAGATTTGCCGTGAATTCATCTTTGGATTTCCTCCTTGTTGGGAACGAATTTGTAACAATTGCTTTCAAGGAGACTCTGATATCAATACAATCGATAAAGGTTAGGACTTGAAGCAACAACATCTTTATGTGTGTGTTTTTTTCTGATGCATCTTTGTTTAAAATATCCTTTTTTTTTATTATTACTTATGCAGCTTGTTCTCCCATTTTATCACCATGTAAGTACTCTAATGGGAGTCTAGAGGATAATCCAGCCCAGAGCAGGGATAAAAGTACTGTGACCGAGACTAATATTGCAGAGATTGATGACAAAGATGGTTCTAGAGCAAGAGATAAAAAAACTGCCAGGAGGAAGTCTCTTCATCTGCAATCAAAATCTGGTGGTATAAGTTCTGAGGACGCAAGGAAACATGAATCCAGTAATGTCCAGACTACCGCTGGTGATGGAGAACATGGTAGTGTAGATGTGAATAAGGCTACGAGCTTAGATGTGGAAAAAGATGAATCCGAGGCTATCAATTACGAAGACAATTTTGATAGTAAAAACCAGAACTGTACTAGTGATGAAGATCATGGTAGTGACGGTTTGGATAAGGCTAAGAGCATTGATGTTGAAATAGATGAATGTGAAGCTATCAATGATGAAGTGATATCACCAGCGGATGGATGTGGTAAAAAACAACAAACCGGTGGAGATAATGTTGATAAAGTTACAAGTACGAGTGCTACTGGAGATTCACTGACTTCAGAACAGGGAAGTGGTGAACTTAAGGTCACAACAGCATCTCCACATTCCCTGTTGATAGACTTGGATAAGAGTAGCAAACCTGGAAAGAAGAGAAGATCAAAGAAAAGTAAGAAGACCCTTGAAATTGACAGCAATGTAGTAGAGCCTGTGAATCATTCTAGGACCAAAGTCAAAAGTGCAGAGAAGAAAAGGAATCTTGATGCGAGTAAAATCCAAAATCCTACAACTAATGATGGAGATCATGGTAGTGAAGGTTTGAATAAGGCTAAGATCAGTGCCGGTAATGTAGCAGAAGAAGAATGCGAGGCTATCAATAATGAACGGAAACTCGATGACAGTAAAGTCCAGAACTGTACTGATGATGAAGATCATGGTAGTGAAGGGTTTGTTAAGGCTAAGAGTGGTGATGTAGAAAAAGATGAATGTGTTGCAATCGATACTGAAGTGATATCGTCAGCGGATGGATTTGGTAGAAAGCATAGTGGTGCAGATAATGTTGATAAAGTGACAAGTATGAGTGCTACTGGAGACTCACTGACTTCAGAACAGCGAAAAGGTGAACTTAAAGTAACAACAGCTTCTCCAGAGTCCCTGTTTAAAGACTTGGATAAGAGTAGCAAGCCTGGAAAGAAACGAAAATCAAAGAAAAGTGAGAAGACCCTTAAAAGTGACGGCAATACCAAAGTCAAAAGTGCAGAGAAGAAAAGGAAACTTGATGCGAGTAAAATGCAGAATCCTACTACTAATGATGGAGATCATGGTAGTGAATGTTTAAATAAGGCTAAGAGCAATGACGTAGAAAAAGATGAATGTGTGGCTATCAATAATGAAGTGATATCAGCAGTGGATGGATGTGGTAAAAATGCTACTAAAGAATCACTGACTTCAGAACCGCAAAAAGATAGAGTGAAGGCAACGAAGACATCTCTACATTCCCTGTCAATAGACTTAAACAATAGTAGCAAGGCTGGAAAGAAAGGAAAATCAAAGAAAAGTGAGAAGACCCTTAAAAGTGACTCGAATGTAGTAGAGCCTATATATCATTCAGGGTCTGAGGTTAAAGAAGCTGAAGAAGACTTGTCATGGGAAAAAACAAAGAGGAAGATCGACTTTGATGTGGAGGTAACCACTTCCCCTTTTGACACCTCTTACATTCTGGTTATCATCAGTTCGAATATAAATCATAATGATACCTTGTAACCAATACTCCTATGATATTCATGTTGTTGGTTTATAGTACTTTGATGCTCTCATTGTTTTGTAATGCAAAGGTTACACCGGAAAAAGAATCAAAGAAGCAGAAGACCAGTGTGGTGTCTACTGATTCATTAGGACAGAAACGGTCAAGATCAGGTTAATAGAGAGAGTAGAACTTCTTTACTTTCAAAGACTCCGTGAGAGCATTTTGTAAATTAAGGTTGGTGTCTAATATTTTTACAGGAAGGTTGCTTGTGTCATCACTAGAGTTTTGGCGCAACCAAATTCCTGTTTATGATATGGTTAGTGATATGATTCTTGAATAACACCAACTTCACCAACCATGAGAAGAGTCTTTAACATCATCATCTGGTTTTGCAGGATCGGAATCTTATCCAAGTAAAGAAAGGTAGTGAGACCAAGTCCGCTCCATCTACAGGTTTGTCTTCTTTAAAGCTGTTTTTTATGACAAGAGGGCTTCACTGTATATATATATATAATTTGATTTTGTTTGTCTTTGATAGGAAAAGGAACAACTTCTCGGAAGCCAAGAAGATGAAGATCAAGTAATATTTGCGTTCCACCAAATTAAACATTTTTATTGGGCTTAATTTACATGTATTTCTCCAACGATCAAACTCAAAATTTAGACCAACTACAACTTAGTAACAATGCTTATATATAGGATTACCGAATCTGGATTATATAAGATTCATCTCCTTTTCACATCACACCACAAGACATGTTTCGAACCAAAATCTCTGAAGACCTCACAGTTAGGCCAAAAATAAACCAACCAATGCACTTTCCTTCACCAAATCCATCTGAATCTCGTATCTAAATGGAACAAACAACGGTAAAATTTCATTCAGATGCACTTAAAACAGACCAATTACTGAACATAGAGCATTGATCTCACCCTAACAAACAAAAGCAAATATTAAATATGATACATTCAAGACATTACCTTAACAAAAACCGCAGAGCACCCGTGCTCTTCCACTAGAACTTTTTTCGAGCTTCATCATCTTCTTAAAACAATAGCAAGAGACAGTAGATAGAATTGTGTTTTGAAGAAACACTTTAGAAGAGTTAATTCCACAGTACACACAATGCTTTGTTTCTCTCAACTCAACTGCAAAAGCTAAAAAGCTCACAAAGAGAAAGTAAAAAGCTAAACCCCGATAATGTCAGACCCATTGACATCAATCTAAAGATCCACTAATACAAAAGCATATCAAGCACTAAAGGAAGGAATACATGTAGGCATTGAATATATTCAGTCTCCGCTTTTTAACTTGTTTCCATTGCCTCTTTGTGGTACTTGTCCAATTCAGCATCAAGATCCTCTGCGGATACCTTTTCATCACGTCCTCTTCCACTGCCACGACCACCTCCTCCTCTAGCTCCCCTACCACCTCGAAAGTTGCCACCGCCAAAACCACCACGAGGCCGCCCCATAAAACCGCCTCTTCCTCTTCCTCTGTTGCAAAACATGTTATCCAAAATATTTAATAGGAGTAAAAAGGTTCATGTAATCAACCTAGCAGACTCCAGTCTAACCAAACAGCATTTCATCAAGATACTAACTCAAGACCAACACATTAGGCAATTGATCAATAGACCCAAGCAATGATGTCATCATACTAAACCAAGCAATTACAAAACTGAAAACAGCACAAACCTGAAGTTTCCATTGAAGTTCCCATTGAAATTGCCATTGAAGTTCTCATTAAAGTTGCCAAGTATCCCATTAGTAGGAAAAGGAATATGAGCTGGAGCAAGAATTGGAGCAGCTGGAGCTGAAAGATTAGTTCCAACAATCTCTATCTTCATCAGCTTTCCATCCAACTGGACATTGTTATATCGCTTAACAGCTGCCAAAGCATCACCTCGCCGCGAAAAAACAACTTCAGCAGTACCCTGAAAACATCGTTTTTATTGTTTCATCAGAACAAGACGATTTGATAACTAATCTCTAAACCATAATAAAGCTGATCAAAGTACCTTGGATCTTCCACTCCTATCATAGTGAATCCCATATCGCTTAAGGTCACCAACCTCTGAGAAAAGCTCCTACAAAAAACCACCAGCTCCAGATTACAAAAGAGCCACAATTTTTCTCCTAATTAAGGCTGAAACTACCATAACCTTCTATAGCTAACAGAATGAAATAGAAATTGAGAGGCCAAACCTTGATATCCTCGTTGGAGACACCGTAATCTAAGTTTGAGATGTAGAGCTTAGTTCCAGTCTCAATAGACGAGCCACCAACGGCTACAGCCTGATGCCCAAAAGCTGCAGCAACAGACGCGTCAGTCGCGAAAACATCGTTTGCCCACATCGCGTCTTGAGCTTGTTGTTGTTGTATCGGCTAAAGAAGAAACGAAAACAAGATCTCAACTTTTTTTTGATTTTATTTGTTTTTCATAAAAACCCTAAGGAATGCTCTGATGTGGAAGGAATGAAGAACGTTAAAGGAGAATCGCTGACCCTTGAATACGGCGCCGTTCTGATTCCTACACGGTTGGCGAATCGGCGAGATGGGCCGGAATTGGAACCGGAACCGCCGAATCCTCCGCGAGCACCACCGGTACTATTACCACCAACGCCTCGGCCACGAGATCCAGTAGGTTTTCGATTAGATTTGATGATATCCTCAAGTGACATATCTAAGCCACCTGCCATCTTTGCCGGATCTTTCTTTAATTCCGAGATCGATGAAGAGCACAGCAGCTCTCTAGGGTTTTGTTGCAACTGAGGACGAAGAGGAAACAACGCTCCTCGAGAGAGAGAGACTGCTCTATAATCTTTTCGGCAGAACCATAAATGCCACGCAACTTGTAGTTTATGTTATTTTGTTCCCCTAAACTCTTGCTTTTACCAAAGAGACCCTTGAGTTATTAATGGGCTTTATTGAAAATCATAAATATCATACCATCCCCAAATATGGGCCGACTACCATCATTAGTTGGGCTTTCTCTCGCCTCAGTATTTTACTGGGAAACAAAAATCCATAATTTCATTGCTATCTCTCAACAACAATGACGCATCAATTTCAACTGAATTGGTCATAACGAAATGGTTTTATACTAATATCATATTTTTATATCACCACTCGGATTTAAATTCATATATTGCATATTGCTGGAAAACAAAAATGTGTGTGAGCTTAGAAATTATTTTGTATATCATCCAGTATAGGAGGACCACCTACACAAGCATTATCTTAACATTGTTTTGGGCCATAGCCTCATAGGTACTATTGCTTTAATGCAGGACATATCTTTACCTTACGACATACGTGATCAGCAACTTCATTTTGGGGAAGCCATCTACTACAACATCATGGATTCATGATCACCACCTACCAGTGCAGGATCTGTATGTGATCACCTTAGAAGCAAATGTCGCTTTTCAAAAGAAGCACCACTAACGTGTCGATAATTTGATGAAACAACTTGAAACAATTGGAGAAAACCTCCACAATAGCTGGAATTTAATGTTTCTTCACTACTCAATCTTCCCATCGATCCCTGTGTGGTTTATCATAACTTCAAAACAATATTTAAATACTCGAAAGCTCCTAGCAAAATACTCATTAGACTATAGATTGTACTTATAAGCTTATAATTTTCTCTTCCTGGATGCATACAAACGACATCAATCAGCTTTTTAATTTAACCTATGCTTTAGACTATAATTTAACCCCCCCCAAAAAAAAAACTCTACATGTCAATCCATATATGTTTATTTTCTTGAAATGATACAAATGATTTCATCTAACTCTAATATACCCCTTTTAACTATATTAAAATAAAATTATTTTTATTAATTATTTTTATTTCAACGAAAGTATAACTCAAACTATTTAAATCAAATAAAATAAATTTACTTCTCCACCCATACGATGATAGTAGTATGGGCTACTTATAATATTCGGTAGATTTACGACAAATGCCACGCTTACTTTTGGGTAAAGAGAAGAGACCTTTGACTTGTTAATGGACCTATCACCAGTTATGATTGATCCGACATTTTGTTGTACATCCTTTTTTTTCTTACGGCCTGTCAAAATCAAAGATGTGGCTGACCATGTGAACCACACGCATTCCCGTATGGAGTAGCTACTACAGACACATTAATATTAGGACGCAACATACAATTCTTTTCTTTCTCTTAACACGAATCGATCCATGAAATTGGAAGTCAACCAAATATATATATATATATATATATATACTATATACAAATTAGATCCATCGAACAATAACCATAATATTATAGTTACCTTTATATGTCCACAATATCATTAATAGCGGTCTCTCACATGGTCACTTCACTTCCCCATGCCATCAAACCGGATGGAATGGCATGTGCCACTCACCGCTGAAAATATGAATATATATATATATATATATATATGCAATAGTAAATACTAAATAATGTATGTATCTTCATTACTGTATTCATATATTTCGACTATCCTTATAGGTAGAGAGATCTAGCGATATAATCAGTTCTGTTTTTTCTTTTACTGAAGCAATAATAAATGTAGGTTGGCTGGTCCATTCTAGCAGGTGAGACAATTTAACTATTTGTTGCTAACTGCTTCGTGTTCGTGAGGACTACAATTTGCATGACAAGTGTGATGAACCAACAAGTATTTGTTTCTTGAATATATAAAACTTCTTATATTAATCCACAACATTAACTTAAAACAATGAAAAGAGTAACAAAAAAAAGAAGAAGAAGAAGCTAGTATTAATCGCAACTACCTTTACAAGTTGTTCCACTATCTCTGTTTTACGTCACATGTAGCTTTTGACAGTTAGATCACTTGGAAATACTATAAAATCAGCTATTTTTTGAAAATAATGATAATAAATATCGCATTAATCTCGATAGTGGTGTGCGTACTTTTGAGTAAATCTACCACCTAACTATGTCATTATCAGGCTTTGAGAGCAATCAATTTTCCAAGGCAAAATATAATAATCCAAATCTCATAGTTGGATTCTCTGAACTTGGAAACGGGATGTGAAAGGAACACCTATGATGAGCATGGGCTATGAATAAATAAATAATTATATATTCTGTATACATTGTTGCTTTATCTTTATATAAAGCTCTGTTTTAACTGCCGGTCAAAATCCTTTTTTACATGACTCAACTATTTTCTTGACTAAAGTTTAGTGATTCTGAATTTTGTTTTTAAATGACTGAAGTTATGTTAGGTTCATCTTGATTTTGTTTTTCATAGTATAGTTAAATTGAAATTATGGTTTATGTATTATCAAATAAGAAAAGTATGGTTTATGTTTATGTATATCTATATTGGATTTATAGTTTGTTTAAAGCACTCTCTACATGAGGAGAGGAGACCAACAACCTAAACCTCTTTGAGTTTATAGTCATCGCTTTAGTTGGATAACCTCTCTGAAATTTCAAGAACAAATAAAAGCTTAGTTGGTTAGTTAAATTAAATTCTTCTCTATTAGGAGGGATTTGGGTAAGTGGTAACACACTCACTGGAAACATGTGAAGAAAGAAGGATGTCAAGTAGCTGAAAACTCGGTTTAGTAACCAACGGCTTCTCACCAACCCTTCATTAATAATATGGTCAAATGTTTTTTATTCAACATTTAGTTATTCAAGAGTTTAGTCACCTGAATACCCTCCAAATGTTTTAAAAATTGGGATTAGTCATCAATCCCTAAATGTTATACTCGAAGATTCAAATTTATTTTGTTTTAATTTTAGAAAAACGAGGGGACATTAAAACCTAAAAAAGGGAGGGGGGGACACTACTACCACTAGAACTTAAGCAAAATTACGAGGTAAAACTTGTTCGTTACCAAAAAAGAAGAAAAAAGTAACCTACTAACTACAAAGTGTATAAACAATAGATTCGAATACTTATACTTAGTTTGATAACGGTAAATGTTTTCTCTCTCGAAAGATACGAACATCTTCTTAATTTGATCTAGATTGCATGCACAATCGATCGACACAAGAAAAAAAACAAAATGTATATTTTATATTCATTATTGGCGTGCATGGGTGTGATGTGTATTTACTATTCATTCCTAGATCTAATCACATAATAATATCGATAAAACTAGAAAGTACCAAAGAAAGACAAATATACGAAACTCTTAATTTGCCACATATATAAATATGATTCCCTCGTAGTGCCATTTTATTCTCCCAAACCCGGCCCTCTTCTTCTTTTATCTCTCTCTGGTTCTTGTGGGGCAGATCTGTGAATATATATATATATAAAAAAATCGTGAGGTCAATCTAGTAAAAATGGGATTATATTCACTAATCACAGGGAGAAGAGGACCAAGTGGGTTTGGTTCAGCTTCAACAGCTGAAGAGGTTACTCAAGGGATTGATGCAACTCATCTCACTGCGATCATCACAGGTGCATATAGACACACATATACATTGATACATATATATAGATCACGTACGTTATTATATGTTCTTATTAAACTTTTTGATATAAATTTAAAATGTGATTATTGTAAAAGGAGGGACAGGAGGGATAGGGATGGAGACAGCGAGAGTATTGTCGAAGAGAGGTGCTCATGTTGTGATCGCCGCCCGAAACATAGGAGCTGCAGAAAACGCCAAAACTGAGATTCTCAGACAAAACGCAAACGCACGTGTCACTCTTCTCCACTTAGACCTTTCTTCCTTCAAATCCATCAAAGCCTTTGCTCGTGAATTTCATGCCCTCCATCTTCCGCTCAACCTCCTCATGTAAACTCTCTTTCTCTCACTCCGTTAAAAGCGTTTGGACCGCCATTTTTAGCGTTTAGATCATTAATTTTAAAATCTATGACATTAACAGGCTTTGAATGCTCTCCACATAAACAGCATGAACAAATTTTTCTTTTTTTGGTCGGCAAACATTAGCAACGTTATTGCATTCATCTGTTATTGCATTAATAATATTTATTGGAAATTTGGAGACTGCCTTGTTCTAGCGTTTAAATAAATGTTTTTACAACATGAACAGGCTTTGAATAGTTTCCGCATTAACAGCATTAACAACGTTAACTCTGTTTTTGCTACCATTCCTCTCTATCATTGCATTAATTACGTTAGTTAATACTTAATTAAATAACGACATCCATATTAAGTTTTTTTTCTTTTTGATGTTTATTAATGCTATGGAAGAAAAGACATTAAGTAGTTTCACCCAAGACATTTTACTGCTATTAATGCAGAACCATTATTAATCCCAGAACCACGGAATACCCTTCTCGTGACTATATTAGTACTACAATTTGGTAGATTACATCTAGCAAGAATTTTATTTTATTTTTTAAAACCTATGAATACGTTTTTTTATTTAAAAGAAGAAAAAAAACTGTATAAACTATCTAAAATGGTGTTTGCAGAAACAATGCAGGAGTAATGTTCTGTCCATACCAACTTTCTGAAGATGGAATCGAATTGCAGTTTGCTACAAATCACATTGGTATATTTAAATATACAAGTTAATAAACTTAGTTTCAGAAAAACCTAAAAAAATTGAAAATGAAACTGTTGAACTATACTATATAGGTCATTTTCTGTTGACAAACTTGCTCTTAGACACAATGAAGAGCACAGCTAAAAACAGTGGTGTTGAAGGAAGAATTTTGAATGTATCATCTGTAGCTCATATCTATACTTACAAAGAAGGAATCCAATTCGACAGCATCAATGACATTTGCCGGTAAATCCTATATATATATTACTTGTTTCGAAACTTAGCTTAATCTTGAAATTTGCAACCATTATTATCTTTCACATGGTTAGTATATATATCTTATAACCAATTTTGTTTTCCATTCAGTTACTCGGACAAAAGAGCTTATGGACAATCGAAACTAGCCAATATATTGCACGCGAATGAGCTCTCCCGTCAACTTCAGGTTGGCTTCACACTCAAAACACACAAATATCAAAGTTTTTAGTACTTACTTTATTAGATGTTAGAGATCAGAACAATTTCATAACACTTATAAAATAAAACAAAACTCAAAATCTTTTGGGGACATTGTTTGATGATTGGTAGGAAGAGGGAGTGAACATAACAGTGAATTCACTTCACCCAGGTCTCATCCTCACCAATCTCTTCCAACACACTGCTCTCCTAATGAGTAATATATTTCCCACTCTATTTTTCTTCAAATAATTCCTTTATTTATTTTCACTATTATTTATTAATATTTGACCCCTTTTTTCCATAGGGTTCTTGAAGTTCTTCAGCTTCTACTTGTGGAAAAATATACCTCAGGTATAATCCCCAATTAAAGATCTAATTACATGACTATATATACTACTAAACATGACCTAATAAATTATAAAGACG
>VBRH01000010.1:569243-579245 GCA_014578085.1 Cardamine resedifolia | reverse complement strand
AAAAAAAAAAAAAAAAGTTAACATTTGAATCAGAATTCAGAGTAAACACTATACATTGCATTTTCAAAAATAAATGCCTACCTTACAATATTCATTTCTTAAAGTGTGCAACAAATAATACAAGGAGTCT
The DNA here is from genome assembly GCA_014578085.1 of Cardamine resedifolia. NCBI lineage: Eukaryota > Viridiplantae > Streptophyta > Magnoliopsida > Brassicales > Brassicaceae > Cardamine > Cardamine resedifolia. The sequence goes on along the minus strand of VBRH01000010.1, from coordinate 579,115 downwards.
GTTCAGCCCATTAAGCATACAAAAGCCACTAAAAGCCCAAAACTAAGACGGCGACGTTTTGGATTTTGAAAATAGAATTGCTTTGGCATCTTCTTCTTCTATCCCAATCTAATCGCAATCGTTAGGGTTTTTATCCGAGGAGCCAACAATGGCGTCTCTGACCAAGTTTCATTACTGTGACCAATCATTCCACCTCCGGCTTAACGGTAACCATAGATCCCAACCTAAACCTACTTCATATCGAATCCTACAGAAGCCGCCTCCGTCTCGCGTCATCAGAGCTTCGTCTTCATCGTCTAGCCCTAAACCCTCTTTCCTCAAAACCACCTGCGTTACTCTCACAACAGCCGCCGCTTTATTCTCCGCTACTCTACATCTCGCCACCAAACCCGCCACCGCAGCAACTCCCGTCGCACCTCCTCCACCATCCACGGCGGCGGATCTCACTTCCGATAAATCTAACGAAACGGATCAAATCTCGTCGCGACAAGAGGAGGAAGCAGTGCTAGAGAAGCATCTGGCTAACAATCCAAACGACGTCGAAGCCCTTCAATCACTGATGAAAATCAAATTCCAGACTAAAAATCTCGACCACGCATTAGAGATTCTAAACCGTCTAATCGAAATCGATCCGGAAGAACAAGAATGGCAAATCTTAAAAGCTCAGGTACAAACTTACGGCGGCGATTTCGATTCAGCGACGAAAGGATTCGAAGAGATTCTAGCTAAAGATCCGTTTCGTGTGGAAGCTTATCACGGATTAGTAATGGCTTACTCAGAATCGGAGTCGAAGTTATCAGAACTGGAGAGTAGAATCAACGAGGCTATTGAGAAATGTAAGAAGGAGAACAAAAAGAAAGATTTTAGAGATTTCATGTTGTTGATTGCACAGATTAGGGTTATAAGAGGGAATCCAATTGAAGCACTTAGGGTTTATCAAGAATTGGTGAAAGATGAGCCTAAAGATTTTAGACCATATCTATGTCAAGGTTTGATTTATACATTGATGAAGAAGAAAGACGAAGCAGAGAAGCAGTTTGAAGAGTTTAGGAGATTGGTTCCAGAGAATCATCCTTATAAAGAGTATTTTGATGCCAATGTGCTCAATACTAACAAGCTTTTCGCAAAGAATCGGTGAAAAATTTGAGTTTTGCATTTTGGTTTGAATGCTTAGAGAAATGCTTGGTTTGTATTTTGGACTTTTATCTTTATCGAATTGAAGATTACAACTTTTTTGAGGGTGATTCAGTGTTAGCTCTTTATTTTCCAATAATCACAAAATATTTAATGTTTGGAACACACAGAAAAATGGTAAGTTATCGATTTTATTCAAATATCAAATTTTAAGACATGCAGATTTGTTTTGTTTTTTCTTTAATAAAACGATCATCAGACGGATTTGGGTGGTCCGCTAGGTCCTGATGGCGGAATTGGAACGTTTTTGGGTAACATTCCAAAACTCAAGCGTTGGGATTTGGGTGGCGTTGGAGGAGTCTGTCCTCTGCTAGGTGCTGATGGAGGTGTTTGTCCTTTAGGCAACATTCCAAAATGCAAGCGTTGGGATTTGGGAAGAGTTTGTCCTCCGCTAGGTCCTGATGGAGGAGTTTGTCCTTTGGGTAACATTCCAAAAGTCAAGCCTTGTGATGGTCGAGACCAGAGCAAACTGTTGGTCTCATCCGTGGCTTGAATGGCACAAGCGAATAGAAGACCAAACGAAATCACCACAAGAACTAAAGTTGATTTAGCCATCACGATATTACTTTTTTAGTTTTTTTTTGTGGGATATTACTTTGTAGTTTGTACAAATTGATATGGGTTGTAGAGTTTATTTATATAACATACGGATCAGGTTTATCTTGTCAATTAAACCACAATAAATAAATAAATCTCATCAATAAGTTAATCTCGTCAAAGTTTCTTATTAGTGATCTATATGAATTTATTGCAAATATCTTTTCCTTAAAATAAATATCATTAAATTAGTAAATAAATATATTTTCCTTAAAATTTGTTGCAAAGTATATTTTTATGTTTACATAGAAAATTTTCTAATATTATCTTATCTTCATCAAATATACACATATTTAATTTGCTTTTGAAGAAAAGATTTTTATATGAATATATTAGAAATTTTTTGAATATTATCCTATCTCCATCAAATATACACATATTTAATTTGCTTTTGTAGAAAATATTTTTATATTAATATATATATAATAAGGGTCTTAAAATAAACATCTCAAGTTTATTTGTTTTTTTCATATTGAACTGAGTATTTGGAGAAATATAAGTTAAAATGATAAATCTCATCTTTTACAATCATGTGTTATTGGATATTTGGATTGATGATTTTAAAATAAAAAATCAAATCCATTGTTATATAAATTTGTTTAAGAATTGAATTTAAAAATTTTAGGTGGATTTCAAGAGATTTCTTAGTTAAAAATACAAATATCAAAATCTCATGGTTTAATGTAAGATTTCAGAGAATTTTAATAATAAATTTTCTAATTCTCCAAAATTTATCAAAATCATCTCAAAATTCATTAAAACTCAAATCTCTCAAAATATTTTTTTGGCAAAGTAAATATATATTTATGTTTACATTTATCCACACTATAGGGAATTTATTGGTTTGTCCATTTTAATAAATATACATGGTTTTATTTTATTTGGAAACAAAGTTTCAATCCATAATATTACAAACAAAAATATTATGCAGTATTCTTAGAAAACATGATCTCACGAATACCTTGTCCAATCAATTCAAAGATAATAGATATATAGTATCCGTTATGTTCCCTCAATAGTCAGACCTCAGTACTAATTTACCAACATAAATAAACGCAGTTAAAAGAGAGTAATATTTTCACAAAGTTTTTCTTCCAAAATGAAGACAAGAACATTGAAAAAGAACAGAGGAAAAAAATTAAAAAAGAGAATTACTTCTGAATAATCTCAGGCCAAAACTGTGCGTTTTTAACTTTGGATATACTCGCTAACACAGTTAACGGCGTTACGTCTCCTGTCACGGTAACCTTCTTTGCAGCGAAGTCTATGTTAAACGACGTCACTCCTGAACAAAACGATCAAAGGACAAAGAAACAGAGTTGTATATTTTTTTATAAAATAAGAAAATGATCTCTAATTTCACATTCATTTGGTTAGAAAGAAAATATCCTGAAAATAAATAGTTTAGATTTTAATTACCTTTCAATTTCGAAAGATGTTTCTTGACTTTCGCTGCACAGCCTTTGCAGTGAAGTGACACTCTCAAAACAACCACCTTTAAACAAAGAAACAAAGCTTGTTAAGTTTGATTTTAGGCATAATTGATGATTACAGTTAGATGAATTACTTGATCAGAAGTTGAGTTTTTCTCCAGTGGTGGCAGTGGCGACAACGTAGGAGGAGAAGGAGGTGGAGGAGGAGGAGGAGGAGGAGAGAATTTGAAATCCGGCGACGAAACATCTTTATCTTCAAGAGAGCTCTGAGATGCTGTCGGAGAAGCTTTTGTGGGTTCAGAGAAAGGATTATCCGGAGACAGAACCGGTTCATAATCCAAGAACCCGTCGAAGAAATCGGGTTGCTTCTTCTCCAAGAAAGAAGAAGAAGATGAAAGATACTTTGAGGCGTTTATTATTAGTCTATCTTCATGAAAATTATCCAAATCAGCTCTGGTTTTCTCCGGTTCATCAATAGGTAACGGAATCGGGTCGGAATCAACAAACCCGTCAAAGAAAACCGGGTTGCTCAATAAGTACCTTGAAGAACCCTGAGGAGTGTTACTGCTAAAACAACCAATCGGTGACTTACCAACGTCATAGCCACCTTTCTTGCTCTTCCTCTTCGCTACACGTATTTCATCACTACTCTCTAGACCAAATCTAGTCGTCGTCATAGGAGTATGATAAGTAGAAGAAGAGGAACAAGGGGGATTAAGGTTTGGAGAAGGTGGAGGAGTTAATCTTCGACCGTCACGTATGATTGGGTTATGACGATCGATGGCTCGACCACCGAGCCGGACGGTGGCTGAAGAAGAAGGCTGTGAGGTTTGGTCCATGGTTGAGCAAATGGTTGTCGTTGATGCTTGAGAGGCACACAACATTTTTTTTTTCTTTCTTCTCTCTTTGATTGCGAACTTTAAGACGAAGTCTATAGTTGCTGTGTATGCAACTAAAATGTAGAGATGTTCTGCAGTCCCATATAAATTATTTTTCAGTATTTTATGGTTCTTCTTTAAGAATTTTTTTTTTTCATTGATGGAATCGACTTTAGAAAAGATATATTTTTAATTATTCTGATTCTTGTCAAACCAATGTGTGAGATTGCTAGAAACCGTGTGGAATAATTGTGATTCGGATGGAAAGGTGGTTTTAGAGTTTGGACCATCAAAAAAATAATCACAATATGATTTTAAACTCTTTTATACGTATTCGAAAAATCCCATTTCGGTTACAAAAGGAGTGTTTAAAACCAAAAGCTTAAATTCGGTACAATCTCAAAGTTGATTCCACTATGTGTAAACTCTCTAGTCGTCGTGACTCGTGAGCCACTTGGTCACATATGTTGAGAATTCTCTATATGTAAAAAAGAAATTGCTTTAGATAAGAAATGGTTTGCCAACCCTTATGATAGTTCCGAATCTAATTCTCTCATAAACATTAAACACCAAACTCGAAAAGAATCAGAATCTGATGCTTTGAATTTATTCTCTTTGCTTTCACTTTTTTTTTTTTTTTTTTTTGTCAAATTCTCTTTGCTTTCACTATTCACTCTTTTTTTCTTTTCTCTTTTCGTCTTACGATACGACCCATTAAATGGTCTTAATTAAAAAACCCATGAATATAACTATTGGGCTTTTACATGGCCCACTAAGTTTTGAGGGTTTTCAAAAGGCCTGGTATAAATTTCCGTCTTCCTCCCAGATTAGGGTTTGCGACTCTTGGAGCCTGACAGCAGCGGCACAGCAGTTCAACACCGGAAAAATCTTACGATGGGTATGATGAAGAACAGATCCTTGATTTGATATAGCTTTACTTTGATTTGGGTTTTGATTTGTTGAATTTTGTTCAGCGAGGATTAAGGTTCACGAGCTTAGAGATAAATCAAAGACTGATCTTCAGAACCAGTTGAAGGAGTTCAAGGCTTAGCTCGCCCTCCTACGTGTCGCTAAAGTCACCGGTGGTGCACCCAACAAGCTCTCTAAAATGTAAGTATTTGATATCAACATTTGCAAGTCATTTACTTTTGTGATTAGGTGACTTGTGATTTAGTTTTAGGGTAATATAGTGTTTTTGAAGGAAGTGATCATTTGGTGCTCTGTTTCGGATTTGCATTTGTACCATCATCATATGTTATGTAGAGCATTGTGTAGATATGCTATGATTCAAACACTTATGATTTTGTGGGTTTCTTTTTGACAACTCATTGATTGAATGTGTGTGTGTTTTTGATATTTCAGCAAGGTTGTGAGGAAATCCATTGCTCAGGTGTTGACAGTGATCTCCCAAAAGCAGAAATCTGCTTTAAGAGAGGCGTACAAGAACAAGAAGTTGTTGCCTCTTGATCTCCGCCCCAAGAAAACACGAGCTATCCGTAGACGCCTCACCAAGCATCAGGTTCGTTACCATTTCCAATGTCAAAGTTACCCGCTTTTTTACTTGGTTCTTCTTATGTGATTGTGAATTTGTATGAATTTATATGATGAGTTTATTATATAGTTGACCTTTTGAATTGGATACAAAGATTATAACTTTGGTATATATGGGTTGTTTGTCTTACAGTCTTCATTGAAGACAGAGCGTGAGAAGAAGAAAGAGATGTATTTCCCAGTGAGGAAGTATGCTATCAAAGTGTAGTTTTCATTCTCCAGCTTTAGCTCTACTAGAAATGATTCAACTCTTGATATCGGCTTATGTATTCTCCCTCCCTTTTTGTCCACCTTTTATTTTTTTACTTGGTACTGAAGTTTTGTTATCTCTCAAATCATTATTTCATAAATATTGAAGCATTATCTGGGTTTTGTGGTTTCTTTTGGGTAAATCCTGAGTTTTCAGTCGTTAGTTTAAAGATGATGAAATGATATCATTTAGCGTTATTATCTGTAGCTTCAAGGATTGTAAGCAGAGCACATTTGCAAATGAACGTCTTATTTTTTAATTTTTTTTATATTGAATTGCTTGCAGATGTGTAGAAAATCTTGTTAGAAAACGAACTTTGTTCCGGGAGAGAAACACAGTTGTAAATGTTGAAAAGAATAATGGACACAGCAGCTTGACATGGACGAGATTTTTGGTTGAGGGGAAAAACACAGATTAAGAATTTAAGATCCTAAAAAAATTCGACCACAGTGGGAGTCGAACCCACGACCTTTTGATCCGAAGTCAAACGCGCTAATCCACTGCGCTATGCGGTCAGATTGTCATTCGAGGTTTCAAGCTATATTAGACGCTTACGTGCATTTGGAGCGTGTGAAAATGCACTTTTCACTTTGGGGTTCTTATTTTTCCATGGTTGGATTATATCTTTTTTTTTTAATACTGTGAATTGAGGTGACTATTTTAACAAAAAATTATTCCACGTTTTAACCGAAATTGAAGAGTTAAGTTTCCATAATGTTTGGTATTTACTGTCCACTACTTTTCCACGTTCACACAGATTGTAGTACCAATAATGGAGGCTCATTTATTATTTTCTTCTATGTCATTTTCCATTGACACTAACTTATTTATTTCATTTAGTGGCATGGACAACATTTTGTCATTTCATTTTTTCTACTTTAAAAGTTGATTCGGTTGGTTTTGATAACATGCTTCAATATTGGCAGTTCGTGAAATTCATTAGTCTATACTAATATGAATAACAGTATCAAATTTTTTTAAAAAGTAGTATTCCTCCTTTTTATTATATATTTTGGCATCTTCCTCGTTATTATTTGTAAATTATGGTAGAATAAATTTTCTCTGATTAAACAATCTATACCTGAGAAGAAAGTACTCCTCACTTTAGATCTCAGACAAGGGATAAGCTTTTGACTAAATATCAAACCACACGCAAAATTTGTATTCAATTATGGTGGGGAAGTTTTTAGTTTTCTGTTCTGAATTAGTAATCATAATAAAACCGAATTTAATGTTTGTTCAATTTCACCTAGTATCCAAGTTGTATTATTTCAAATCGAATCAAATATGATATATATATTCGTTGACCTAAATAGGATATTTTCTGAAATAGAAAAACACAAATATGATAGGGAGAAATTATCTACTGCTTCAAGTCAAAGGTTTGATAAATGTATTGTAAGAAAACAATTAAGATATGATACAACAACACAAGAAGCCAAAACCAGAAGCAGAGGTAATAATAATATTATGCTGTTTCTTCTCCAGACTTCATGTTACTCTTGTCGAATTTATTCCTCTTCTCTCTCAAATCTCTCATGTAGAGAGCTCCCTAACTCGATCTAATTTTCAATTCCAAAGATTCTTTCAACAGAATAATTATAATTATGAAAGGGAATATTAAGAAGACGATGACGAAGCAGATAACGGCAAGGCGTGACGACACGCCGTTACACACGGCGGTTAGAGAGGGCCAAACGGAGCTTCTTTTGGAGATGATCGGCGAACATGACGGCGACAGTGTGGAGCTGAAAGAGTTACTTGCGGAGCAGAACCAATCCGGAGAAACGGCTTTGTACGTGGCGGCTGAGTCCGGTCACACCGACATGGTTAAGATTCTGATGAAACACTCCGACTCTGCCTTAGCCGGAACAAAAGCCAAAAATGGCTTCGACGCCTTTCACATCGCCGCCAAAAACGGATATCTACGTGAGTTGACTCGATTCTCAAAGTCTTTGAGCACAAGAATTAGCAATTTTGGTGAAGATCAAATCTACTTTATGCTCTAATTATGTGCTAATTGAGAAAGATTTACAAGAATCAGATTACTATCTTAGTAGATAAACACCTAATTTGCCATAGATATGGTGAAGATGAAATATAGTTTATACTCTAATTGTTTGATAATTGACAAAGATTCACACATGAGTCCCTCTAGATTATGGACTTTGTTTTATTGTTAAGAAAAAAAAAAAAAAAGGAAAATGTTTAAGCGGATTTGTATTTTGCTTTTGTTGTAGAGGTTCTTAAGGTGTTAATGGAGGCAAATCCAGAACTTTCATTTACATTTGATTCATCCAAAACTACGGCGCTTCACACGGCGGCTTCACAGGGTCATGGAGAAATTGTTTGTTTTCTATTGGATAAAGGTGTGGACTTAGCTGCTATTGCAAGAAGTAACGGTAAAACCGCTTTGCACTCTGCGGCTAGGAACGGTCACACTGAGATTGTGAAGGAGCTGCTTGAAAAGAAGGTTGGAATGGTTAAAAGAATCGACAAGAAAGTTCAAACCGCGCTTCATATGGCGGTTAAAGGACAAAACTCTGAGATCGTTGATGCGTTGATGAAAGCGGATCCTTCTTTGATCAATGCCGCGGATAATAAAGGAAACACTCCTTTGCATATCGCAGTCCGTAAAAACAGAGTAGAGGTAATTGATTGAGTGACTTGAGACTGCAATCTTTATATTTCAAAGTTAGACATTTTCTTGTTGTTTTGGCAGATTGTTCAGACAGTTTTACAATATGGTGAAGTCAGTAGAGTGGCGGTTAATAAAGCAGGAGAAACCGCTCTTGATATGGCTGAGAAAACCGGACTGCACGAGATTGTACCGCTTCTACAAAAGATCGGTATGCAGAACGCAAGATCCATTAAGCCAGCTCCATCAGGCTCTTCTAGGAAATTGAAAGAAACTGTTAGCGAGATAGGCCACGAGGTGCATACTCAGCTCGAACAAACTGGGCTAACGAGAAGAGAGATCCAAGGAATCGCGAAACGGGTCAACAAAATGAACACGGAAGGACTCAACAACGCGATAAACTCCACTACCCTAGTTGCCATTCTCATAGCTACGGTTGCTTTTGCAGCGATCTTCAACGTTCCAGGCCAGTTCACGGATGACCCGAAAGACGTTCCTTCAGGATATTCACTCGGAGAAGCAAGAGTAGCTCCAAGACCCGAGTTCTTGATATTCGTGGTGTTTGATTCTTTCGCGCTATTCATATCTTTAGCCGTGGTTGTGGTTCAAACATCTGTGGTGGTTATAGAGAGGAAAGCAAAGAAGCAAATGATGGCTATAATCAACAAGCTCATGTGGATGGCTTGCATTATGATCTCAGTGGCGTTCGTATCGCTGTCTTTTGTTGTTGTTGGAGATAAAGAGAAGCCTTTGGCGGTTGGTGTAACAGCCATTGGAGCTTTGATCATGGTTTCAACAATTGGAACTATGTGTTATTGGGTGATTGCTAACAGGATTGAAGGTTCTAAATCGTCTCCAGCTTCAATGATGTCAGATCCTGAGTTAGTTGATCAGAAACATAACCGGAAACTGTATGCGGTTTGATTGAAGTGAAAAAGAGCAGTTAGAATCATTTTTATTGAAAAAAAAAACAGAGAGATTTTGTATCCTGAAATAAAAGAGATCTCTTGTGTTTATAGATTCTGTAAATTCTAAGAAATGGAAAATAGTATAAATCAGTTGTCTTCCTCTCCTTCTGACTTTGTGCTACTTAAATTTTTGCTCTGTCTCTGGTTCTGTTTCACCTTTTAATGCAGCTGTAGAAATTGCAAGTCGTTCGTTTTATATATTGATGTTTTATATGTTTAGGCCAATGGAGAGGAATGAGTATTTTGATGTTGATAATGAAGAAGAAACTGCAGAGTTTTTTTCCCTCAAGGCCTCAACAATCTCAAGGCTCAAGGTAAAAGAGAGTTTGAGCTCTGAAACAATTTCACACTAATCTCTTCTTT
>VBRH01000010.1:535200-558814 GCA_014578085.1 Cardamine resedifolia | reverse complement strand
ATCGATTCTTGAGCGAATAAAGTTTTTGTTAAATGAAACAAGCTGTTTTGTTTCCCGGGAAAATTAGTTGTGTTGATTTGTGAATTTTACCTGAAATCCACATGTGGATGACGGACAAGAAAAGAAGATTTCTCCAGATCAATGGATTCCTAATCGGCATTTTTATTTATTTATTTTCTGGATTTTTATTTCCGTTTGATTGTCAATTTCTCTTTTTCTACAAATAAAACAAATGAAGAAGAAGAAAGCTCGAGAGGAAAAAGAGGGAAAGAGATACACGATGACACGTGCGTCTCACGCGTATTCTCAAAACACTTTGAATTGCACATTCAGCACACACAGTCACACCCACCAATTTGTAACGGTAGAATAAAAATTCAAAGAGTTATTGTATTTTAAATTTACATTAAAACATGTCAGAAGCCTATAAAGTACTGATTATTAGTTTTCTTAAAGAGTTCTAAGATTTTTATCGAATTTATTTAGATTTTAAATATTTTTATTAAAACGAATAAAATAAAGAAACGAACAATATCTTTAAATATTTACATCTGTTGTTCTTCTGTATGGCCGTTTCCTTTTCAACAAATAAAGAAAAACTAAAAAACCTGAAAATGAAACAGATGAGACAATCTGTCAAAGCTTGTCAGAAAATGGCAAATCACTAACCGAAAAATGTTTCAAAAGTAAAGAAAAAGAAACCTTGAGAAACAGAGAGATTGAGAATGAGAGACACGAAGACGAACAGAGATGTCGTCTTCGTTATACCATCCATTTTGTCTCTCCATCTCCTCTCTTCTCTTCCTCCTTCTTACATTCTCCGGACATGTTCCCTCCGCCGGCAGAACTTTCTCGCCGGCCACCAAATCCGACGCCGCACGTATGCTGAACAGAGGAAGGAGGGATAGGCAATCGACAGAGTTCTTAGTCGCGCACAACATAGCGCGTGGAACTTCAGGTGCGTCTAACCTCAAATGGGATCAAGGCCTGGCCCGTTTTGCATCTCGTTGGGCCAAAATACGTCAATTGGATTGTAAAATGACCCATTCAGGTGGGCCTTACGGAGAAAACATTTTTTGGTACCAAAAGAGTGAGAATTGGTCGCCGAGAAGAGTAGTTGCGAAATGGATGGGGGAAAGTGTAAACTACGATCGGGTGACAAACACGTGTAAGGCTGGCGAGATGTGCGGTCATTATACGCAGATCATTTGGCGTGCAACCACAGCCGTTGGATGCGCAAGAACGAAATGCAATAACGACCGTGGATTCATAGTGATCTGCGTGTATTCACCTTCTGGAAATTACGAAGGCGAAAGTCCTTTTGATTTGCCGAAATAAATTCGAAACCACACACGATTTACTTTAATTAATATTGTTACTCCAATTCATGTGAAACATTTTTTTCCCCCCTCAGTGGTTATGAAGTAGTACTGTTTTTTTTTGCTGATCTTCTAATATGATATGGACCGTCTTGATGTACGAAAGTATGGGCTTAGGCCTGTTTTTAATTGTTATATGGGCATTAAATTTGTTGTCATTATCTAAAACGGTGTCGTTTGAGTAGGGAATGTGGTTGATTTCGAATCTTCATCGTTGTTCGTCATCGACTCATCGTCACTGAGACTTTGCAGAAAAACCCTAACATTTACCGGTGAGAAATGAATATCATTTGTAGTGCAATCAGATCGAATTTGTGTCTCCGAAAATTGGATCCGGCAATCAGTCGTAGCTCACTTCCATATCTTCAGGCGTGGAGGAAATGCCTATCTACCGCCACGGAGCAGCCTCCTTCCTCTCCGTTACCGCCGTCTCCGGGAGGTTCTCCGGTAGATGGATCTAATGGGCCTACGGGAGAAGGTTTTACCCTAGTCCGTATATCTAATTTATATCTGAAGCTAATGATATTCGAAATGTTAGTTTCTGAGTTTAATCCCAGAAGCTTTCGTCGGATTTTTTTTTAAATTAAAAAGGCAACTATATGTTATTTTTGATTGATATGTAGCGTATAAGGATTATTGGATTGTTATGGTTTTGGGACTTTAGCTCATTATGAAGTATGCACCATGCTTGTCTTCTTTATTTTTGGAGCACGCAATAAGGAAGGATTTGTTTTTTTGGTATCTAATAGTCATTGATCGTGTTTTTGTTCTTTCAGAGAGGTTTTATGGGAAATTTTCAGGCTACTCAAAACATGCTCTGAAGTCTGATATTATGAACATACTCGAGGACTGCAATGTGACACCAGATGATCTCAAATTCAGCTATCAGCGTGGTGGAAACTTGAATCCCGCGGCAGTGTATGTCTTAGCTTTATTAATGCTCTGCATTGTTACAAGTTTTATATTTGGGAGTTGGGAAATTTGATTCCAAACTAACACATTTCAATCCTTCTTTGTTCTCAATAATGTTGGTATTTTCAGTTTTGTGCAATTCCCTTCCCTTTCCTCATATAATCGAGCACTGGGGAATATAGCGAAGAAAGGAAAGCTTTTTAGATTAGAAAGGGTAATCTTTTTACAAACTATAGAGTTCGTATTATTACCCTTTTACAAACGTAGAAAGTCCTCATATGATAGATGACTATTTAATCCAGAGTTGATTCCTTGTCAATGATTAGGCTGCTCGTTCTCAGTGGGATCCCGTTGTTCCTTATGAGGGGAAAGTGGTAAGCTATATTTTCTGTCATACCTTATTGTATTTTCGAGATCTTGTTCTCAGACGACTGGTTTGAGATAAATTGTGATTGGTATCAATTTATATTTGATGAGATTTTATATTGTATAGGTTGCACTACATGGGCTTCCGGTGAATGCTATTATAGATGACATAGATAGGTTCTTATCTGGCTGTCTCTATTATCCTGGATCCATCCAGTTCCTCACAATGTGAGTAATTATTGGTTTTACTAATTCTTATGTTCTTAGTACCCTATTTTGGCTTTTGCTTGATCTGCATTTGATTAGTCGTTAGCTGGGCCTGCAGTTTTGCAATCCTAGTGCTCTTCTGTTTGATTAATTAATTACAATGATTTTTTCAGAACTGTTGGGTTTAATCATATCTTTGACTAGAGAATAAGCAATTTTCCAGTAATTTATGGAATAGGGATAAAATGAGGACATGAAACTATTTTAATGTCTTTTTTTATCATGCAGCCAAGTACTTGGAAATGCTAAGAGGGTGGCATTGGTGCGTTTCACATCACAAACCCAGGCAATGAACGCATACATTACAAAGAACAGGAACTTCCTTCTCAACCAACGAATTACATTGCAAGTTCTGCAGTAATTCCTTAGTTTCATTTCCATTCTCATGGTTTTTATCCATTGGTAAGAGATCCAAAACATATTTTTTGTGTCTTTCGTGTTGGGATGTTCTTGGTTGATTTGATTTTCAAAAGTTTTAATCTGCAAACTCCTTGATGCTAAAAATACTGTTATTGTCTCTCTTCCCTTGTTTAGTTTGAAGTTCATGAATAACAAATACAAGTGTCTAAGTACTAGAAGCAGAAAGTCTCGGATAAGCAGATGTTAACTATATATGAATTTCTTTTTTTTTCTTTTTTTTTTTGTTGTTGTCATCAAATTTCTTTAAGCTGTTATCTTTGGATGCCCATGTGGTGAAGTGATCCATCATGCTTCTAGAAAAGTGAGAACTTTGTACTATAAGGGCTTGGTGGGGGCACAGTTTTCACTAGGGCCATAGAAATCGAGCACAGTAGAATAAATAATATTATGAGTTTTTTATTGTTCTCTTGCTTTTCTCTAGTGGGTCATCTTTACTTGTAATTGAAGCATCTTGCTATCATATCTTCTCAGTTTTAAGAGTATTCGATCTTCCTTCATAACTTCCTTAGATTGTGTACACGATCTAATAGCTCTGTTTCATTGTTAAATATGTAGATTTTATGATTAGGGTAAAGTTAAGTCCTAAGATGTTCCTAAGAGTGGTATATTCGATTGTTGGCCACATCTTTAAGTGAGATGCAATAAACCCAATGGCCAAACTCTTCTAGCAGAATCATTCCTGAGATGTATGATCAAATTAGTGACTTGTTTTTGTTAGATTGGTAGTCTTTGGAGTTAGGGGGTAATAATGTAAAAACAATCTTTTGAAGACTTTTTGATGTCTCCACCTAAATCTTGTTTAGGGATTTGAGAGACATGAGAGTTTGTGAAACTATGGACAACACACGGGGACAAATGCATAGAAACTAGAGCTATAGAATGGTGTGGTCATGTGAATTATTCATCTTTCAACACTGTTTCTTGAACACAACAGTTGAAAAGTAGAAGAAACCGTGGATTTAGCCAAACCTTTTTTTTCTTAATATCTTTATATACTTTTAGACTTTTGATCATCTTCCTCTTGTTTTGTTGCTTTTGTTTTGGTCATATACACTACCATATCTCTTTGTCCTAAACAACAACAAGAGTTTGGTAAATAATCTTATCTGATTATTTGGTATGAATGATGGGTTCTTGGGTTTGTGTTTTGTGCTGTGAAAGTAGACAAATTCCATATGGACAAGTAGATTTATATAAACAAGCCCATCCAAATTCTTACTCTACTCCCACAGACTCTTGTCTGGTCCCATTAACGAGCTTCATATGAACAAACTCATGAATAACTATGGTAAATGTAATTAAAATTGTAGTTGGTTATATTGTATTCTGAAAATTTCGTCTAGATTGTGGAGCTAGCAACATTAAGTAAAGATATAGATTGTAGTTTCTACAAATAATCTTTAGTTTTCCCAAATTCAAACACTTTACAATTGCATAAAGTTTGCAAGCTAATTATGTCTGTCACCAACAGTTGCTAAAGTGTTAAACTTTTGCCAACTCTTCTCCATTCATTGCTTCTTCACCTTTATTCTCCAATCCCATATTTACATCTATCAATTAAATAAAAACCCAAACATGTAAAGCAGACAACAATCTCTTGTACCATACCCTTTTGTTTTTCCCCTAATAAAAAATTCACAATATTATATAATATTACTACCACCAAATTCTCAATGACTTAATACATTACATGTATGTATATATAAGCAAAAGATTCATCAAAAAGTGAAAGTGTGAAGAGAAGTGAGAAACGAAGCACAAGATCAAATATGGAAGAAGAAAACACCACAATCCTCATGACGTCACTCTCTACTCTCCCTCCTTCACACCTCACAAAACTCACTCACTCCATTCTCTCTATCTCCCACCACCATCGCCGCCGTCTAGCCGCAGTCCTCTCTTCTCCGACCCTTTTCTCCCTCACTCTCCGCCACCTCCTTTCTCTTTCCCTTCCTCACAAAACCCTCCTCATCGCTACTCATCTCCTGTCTCTCCTCCACCCTCTTCTCCTCCACCGTAATCACCAGTACTCCCTCTCCTCCTCTACCGCCACCATGAAGCTCCGGGACCTCGACGCGGTGGTCCTCCTCCTCTTTCTCTGTGAAACCCATCAGCTTCATCCAGATGTTCTAGAAGCTTCCCCAGATAATTGGCGGGAAATTCTCGGTAATCTGTACTCTGATATCATGTTACATAATATATCCGGTCTTTGGACTTGCGATGCCGGAATCTTGATGCCTTACATAGAAACCCTAGTTAGATGCAAAAGATTCGTCGACATAATGGGAGGTTACAATCATCTTCGTCGAGGAGATCAGAAAGAAGGATATGAAGTTCCAGCGGCTAGAGCGGCTGTTGTGGCATTACGAGCGGTTGAGGTTTTTAACACCGCCGCTTCAAACGCCGGAGAAATAGAATGCGTGATATGCAAGGAAGAGATGAGTGAAGGAAGAGATGTTTGTGAAATGCCATGTCAGCATTTGTTTCACTGGAAGTGTATCTTACCGTGGCTTAGCAAAAAGAACACGTGTCCATTCTGCAGGTTTCAACTTCCCACCGACGATGTCTTCTCTGAGATCCAACGGCTATGGGAGATCCTCGTCAAAACGAACGACTTACACGTGGCGTAATCTCAGTTAGCGGTGATGAATACATTTGTAAGAAGCGTGTACATCGTTATCGAATATATCAAGTACTGTAACAGATAGGAATGTTTGGATCGTTTTGATATAGAATTTATGTTAGTTTTTTCTTTTGATAAAGAAACATGTGGTTATTAATACGAGGACCTTTTTTAACAGATTTTTTTATTGAATAAGTTAGTAGTACGGAGAATATATTTATTGTAATACAAAATGAAATTAACCAGAAAGGAAATCAATTTTTTTTTCCATAATCCATAGTCCATTGATGATGAAAATAAAATATAAAGACGACAAAAAAAGAGGTGGAAAGAAGTAACTCGAAAAACAAATCTCGGATTGTAAATATTCCTCGAATACACAATCGTACAGAGTTTGTTTTCCATATCCATCGATGATAATCGATGTACGTTGCTCTCATAGGAGTCGAAGCTTCTCCAAATCTTTAAAACGGGTAAAATGGGCCTTACGCAACTAATATAAGTTAGATTATTATGCTGTCATTTTATTACCAGGCCTCTGATGGGCTTCTTGCTATCGTCTCCATAGTATAATACTAATGGACTAGTAAGGCCCGATAAACAAATATTTGGGCCTGTGTAAGTTATTATATGAGAGTATTCAAAATTACGCTAAATTTATTCTTACGAATATAATAATGACCAAAAAAAGAAAAAACACAGGACTTTGTAACAATAGAATAACGAAAATATCTTTCACTTAGACTTGGTATCTAGCCGTCAATAAAGTTTAATTTGATCAAACCAAATAAATAGAATTTGAAAAAAGTCATGTGCATCTATTCCTTCGTGAATACTGAGAAGTCACGAAGATATTTAAAAAAAATATATGATAAACAAAGATAAATAATCATTACCAAAAAAAAAAAAGATATATATTATAATATTAAGATTTGAAATGTATTATTCTTAACGACACAAACATAACAAATAATTTGAACCAACACTAAAAACTGCGGACCATAGAAAGGCATTGAGATCAAGAGAAGTATCTAGAGAACCAAATGGCGGGCCTACATCACAGTTGTGCGTCAAGGCTATGCCCGTCAAAGTGAAGATAAACGGTTCTTGATCAGCATATCCAATATATCTATATGTTATTTACCAGTAGTTGATTCGGTGATTTCTCCCTTTTCTTTTAAATTCGTCTAGTTAAAAGTAGAGGTCCAACACTAACGTAGTTTTATTCGCAAATCCACAAATTTCAATTTTATGCTACAGTTTTTAAGGCCGAGCGATAAAGATTCTAATGTAATAACTAAATGTAGAGAAGAACTATTAAATCATGCAGAAAACGATGATGATGAAGAGTAAGTTGCTCAATATGAGATGAGAAATCTAATCTAATAAAAAGTACAAAATCAAAGTGATAATAGTACGTCCAGATACAATTGCAGCTGCTAGATAACAAAAAGAAAAATCTAATATTATATAATTTTTTGTTAATTGTGATAATAAAGTACTACGACAATACGAAGAACACTAGTTACTAGATAGATAGTGTTGTGATAATATGTCAAGGTTTGGTTCGACCAGACAATATGGGACCTTCACGATGTCTGTCTCATGTTTCCTGCATGCCATGCATTCTATTTACTCTACGTGCCCACGTCTCCACTTTTATCCATTTAATTATTTGTGGTTTAATCAAATTTAGTATGTAGGCTAAAATTGAATCTGTTGACTGTTTTCTTATTCTATGTTGGTATGATTAATCACATAATTAGCGTCTAAGGTTCTCTTTCTAAAGGTAGGTTCAGTTAACTTGTAAGCTAGGTTTCTCGAAAGATGAGACGTACTTAATGCTCGTTTATTATTATATTCCAAATTAAATAGATAACATCTAAAAGATTTTCAGAATTGGAGACAATGGCGATGTGAGGCCTTCATTTTCTGATTCTTTGATGATTCTATATAGAAATCCAAATATGTTCAAATTTAATTGATAGACGTCCAAGATCCAACGGGGTACGTATATGTCTTTTTTTCCCTAAATATAATGTCTTAGTTGAATCGATGCATGCCATGTAAATTTTGTAGAAACAATTCCACCCATGGATATCGCGCAGAAATTGAAGCAACTCCATAGTCGATATTCACTTGGGCTATATAGTACATCTATTAGTTTATTCATATGTATATGATATTTAAATTTTGTATATAACTGAAAATCAAATCAAGTTTTATAGATAAAAAATAGTAGTATACGTAATTACTTCATGCAAATTGTTTAAGAGAAACGGAGGAAATATATCTTAGTATTGATGTTACGCTCGAGTAAAAATTTGGTCTTTAAAAATAGGTTTGTTTTGTTGATAATATAATACATCATATATAGCTCATTTCGTGGATGTATTTCGTATTACTTATCATATTGCAGTTTACTGAATTAATTAAAAGCGAAAAACTTGACCCAAGTCTTAAGTCAATGTATTTACTATTTACTATTTAGTTTTATTTCTTTCTACAAAAATTTAAAAGTAAAACCAAAGCAAGCAATGTTTTTCTATATCAAAAACCAAGCCAATTCGCAACATGATAACTTTCAGATTATAGTGTGATAGAAAAGCGAATTGAACATTCTATCAAAGGTTATAGTTGAAAGGCAATATGATACTGTGCTAAAATACAAATAATTAAAGAGAAATAAGTTAATTAATGTTGAATGAAAACAATGGGAATCTAAATAGTAAACAATAAAAACAAATTGAAGTAGGAACTAAAGAAGCTAAAGAGATAGACTGACATCCATGCTCCCTCAACCAAAAGACAAAAGAGCTCCCACAGTGCATCAATGGCCCAGCTGTCACCACATTTTTTTTCTTCTTCAAAACTATATATAGGAACTTGTTTTATTTCAATTTATTTATATATTTTCTTCCTATCTTTATTTAATCAAAACGAGACTGAATTTATTCAATTTTGTAATAAGATAAGAAATTAGCCAAGGATAGAAAGCACATGAGAATACACTGTACTGTAATGGTGCATTCAAGGACTCTTCATTACGTTCGAAGGCCACATGTCTTTCTCTATGGCTCAATATTTAATCGGTCCATATATGAAAGTTATTTGATATGCTAGTGAGAAAATGTACCTGGACCGATCTTTTTATTTGATTTGACTTTAGATCTATCTATAGCATCAAACTTTTTTTTACCAAATTAAGCGTCAAGTCACACGATCTAGCCGACACCAATTGATGAGTTTGGCCTTATCCAACTAGCGGAACCGTCATATATATCTAAATCAAATATAATCAATGAATGAGCCCCATTAACAAAAGTATATTCGTTCCAAAGAAACCAATTGATTTCTTCTATAAACAAAATGAAGTTGAATCAATATATCAATTGGTTAAACTTACAATCTTCTTGGGAGGATCCATCATTCATGTTTTGATAACATAAAAGGGAACCTAAAAATCTTTAATCATTATTAAAAAAACAAGTGGAAGTGGAAGTGGAAGTTGTGTAACCCACATGTTGAAATCCTAAAGCACATCAAAAAGGTATAGAGGACGGAAAACGAAAACTCAATCTAAGATTCGACATATTTATAGAAATAATAGAGAAATTTGAACATATCATTAATGTAATTGGTCTATCAACACACGACAATGGTTCTCTCTACTGTAAACATCAATATGTGGATCCTAATGAACAGAACACGAGGGGAGATAGAAGAAGGGAATGCAAGTTGGAAGTTAGGAAAAATACCAAAAAGATCCATCCTTATTGGAAATTCATTTCAACCCCATAATATGCATGAAATGAATATGGATCTAAATCTCAGTAGCAAAAGGATGAGCTTTTGATAACATTAAAGAATAAAAAAGTTATAAAAAAATGAAGAAGACAAGAGAGTGAGAAAAAGGGCAAAACCTGTAGGGGTTCAGACAGCTAAGAGTGTTCCTTAGTCGCCCCACAAATGTCTCCTCTCCTCTCTCTTCAGTCTTTCTCAGCTCTCAAATTCTTAAATGGTTCCAAGTTCATTGCTCCAAAAACCCACGCCCACACATGCATCCTATGACCTTTCTTTTTCTATCCATTTTCTTCCCACACAAAATTACTCATTTGCAAAACACACAAACCAAAATCAAATTTACTAGATTAGAAATAAACACACTTGCACTCAACCCACTTTGAAAACAGACGACTTATTCATAAACTCACGAGTCATACAATTTATTCATAAACCCTGATCCTATACTCTATATATATATATGTTTTCAAAAGATATAAGTCAAAAGACTGTTTTGGCTGTGAACATTCTTGCTTTCTAAGCTTAGAAGATTAATTAACCTCTAAGAAAGGAGACACTTTAAAAGGATATATAAATATGACAGAAAGTAGAATATGACATCTTTTTACTTATAACCATACTAAGACAGAGAATCATCATCGAACAGTAAAGAAGAGAATCTCTGAATATCCACTTTAAACTATACTGCCCTCTTGTCTTAACTTCAGAGTCATTTAATTTTTCAGTTAATTCGACCCATACCTTCTTTTTGGCCTCTTTCCCTCTACACCTTCATACTTACTCTAGAGGGCTTCCATGCCTATATATATATGCCCCCTTCCTTAAACTTGAAACTCATCATTCACAACCACCACTGCTACTACTTGTTTACCTTTGAAAATGGTTAAACCCTGTTGGAGAATAGGTGCCGGTAGCGAGAGAAGTAAGATCAGTCCCACAAAGATTGATGGCTTGACATGGTATACAGATCTTGGCCTTCATGCTTTTGGAGAGTTTTCTATGGCAATGATCCAAGCCAACAGTGTGATGGAGGATCAGTGCCAGATCGAATCAGGGCCACTGACATTCAACAATCCGACAGTTCAAGGCACGTTTGTTGGAGTTTACGATGGCCATGGAGGTCCTGAGGCTTCCAGATTCATTGCAGACAACATCTTCCCCAACTTAAAGAGTAAGACACACCACCACCTTTCTCATTTTTTTAAAAAAATTCCTCATTATTGAAGACACTAACAGTCATGCTTCACATGAACAGAGTTTGCATCTGAGGGTATGGATATTTCAGAGGAGGTGATCAGGAAAGCATTTGCAGAGACAGACGAAGATTTGCTAAACGTAGTGAGGGAAGAGTGGCGGACGAACCCACAGCTGGCATCAGTGGGGTCATGTTGCTTGGCAGGAGTGATATGCAACGGACTGGTGTATATTGCAAACGCAGGAGATTCAAGAGCTGTTTTGGGAAGATCTGAGAGAGGTGGTGGAGGAGTAAGAGCTGTTCAGTTATCAGTAGAGCACAATGCCAATGTAGAGTCTGCTAGGAAAGAACTGTGGTCAATGCATGCTAATGATCCCACCATTCTTGTGATGAAGCACCGAATGTGGCGTGTGAAAGGTGTCATCCAGGTAAAACAACCAGAGAGTTTTGTCTCCTTGTTTTCTATGACATACATAAGCTTATAATAAGAAAAAAAAACTGAGTGGCAAATGTGCTATGACATGTAACCAGGTCACAAGATCCATAGGTGACGCATACCTCAAAAGAGCAGAGTTCAACAGAGAACCGTTGCTGCCCAAATTCAGAGTTCAAGAACATTTCACCAAGCCAATCATTAGTTCGGATCCATCAGTCACGGTTACTCGGCTTAAGCCACAAGACGAGTTTATGATTCTTGCTTCAGATGGGCTTTGGGAGCATCTTAGCAACCAGGGAGCTGTTGATATTGTGCATAACTCCCCACGCCAAGTAAGTTCAATGCCTAAGCCATATCCAATGGGAATATCTGTCTGTTGCACAAATTTGCCCTCGAGATTTATTTACTGATATCTTCACATTCACAGGGAATAGCAAGGAGACTACTCAAAGCTGCATTAAAGGAAGCAGCAAAGAAAAGAGAGATGAGATACTCAGACCTGAAAGAGATCCATCCTGGCGTTAGAAGGCATTTCCACGACGATATAACTGTTATTGTTCTCTATCTTAAGACTCAACTGGTCAAAACCAATGCTTGGGCTTCTCCTCTGTCTATTAGAGGTGGCTACCCAATGCATTCATCATCATGAACAGATCACAAAAGTCATAAACACTGGACCAGGAGCAAGAACCACAACTAGTATAGCTAGAACACTATTAAATTTGTGAGATCTTTGATATGTTCTTTTTTTAAGAAAACATGAATTCTCATGTACCCCTGTATAAAAATTATACACGAGGGTACTTGCATTTGCATATCAATGCTAGTAAAATTTTAAAGCAAATTAGCATATTGGCGTAAGCACAACAACAACAATTAAAAACAATAAGTAAAACTTAACATTACATTCCCTTCATTAAGGTTTTCTGGCGCTTGATTCAAAGTTATCAGAAAGAAAGTATCAACAAAGTTTGATCAAAAATCTATTACAGAAACAAAGAGATAAATGTAGTAGCATCAGAAAGCCAGAAAAGTCCAAAGTCCCACGAGCAGAGATTCAGAGTCTGAGGCCCACTTTTCTTCAATTGCCATAGAGACCAGAGAAATTGAAACCAACAAGTACCTCTATAGTTCTACTGATGTCTTACATGACTAAGAAATTTTGCAGTAGCGGCTTGGGAGGTCATATGAAAATAAGCAACCAAAGTTTATGGGATCCATTTTGCATGCAATTTTCATAATCTAGCACATAACAGAAGTAAACCAGCATACTTTCGTAACCAAGACTAAGATGAAAAACCACTGACTTTGATAAAAAAAAACGCATTGGCACAACTCAAAAGTAATCAACAGTTCTAATTTCTACTAGCTAAGGGAACAAAACCTTGAAAACAGTAATAAAATCTCTCTTTCCTTGAATAATTGATATGCATTAAGTACAACATTATCTATTGCTGGTGCCTGTGCTTGATAAGAACATGCAGTGTTAAAAGGACCATCCACATTCCCAGATAGTTTAATGAAATAAAGGTATTACTTAAGCTATACTTACCAATTTAAGCACCTGCAACATGGAAAACATCAACACCAGCCACTTCAGAATTCCTAGTCCTAACACACTGAAAATTGCTCTTCCTAAGACAGTCAGAACTATAGGTTACTTATTGGTTTCTCAAGATCTCATCTGGTGACAGCTTAGATTCCGTCCATCTGAGAGAATCACTGAATGACTGAAAACCCTTACTCCAGGACTGAACTTCGAGCTTAATAAAGATACTACACACTGGGACTTCTAAAGCAGAAATAAAGAGAGAATGAAGCAGCCAGAGAGGGAATTATAAAACGCTAGCACACTACCTGCCAAAATCAAAGATTGAGGAGTCAGATACGAAATATAAACCAGGCACCATATGCAATCAGAATTATTTAGAGAAACTCACCTAACTACAAGACAAAATAAACTTTAGTCAGGAACCTTAGGCAGCGTTTCCTGTTACAGCTGCCTCCTGATGAGATAAGGAGTTAAACAAAAGATACCATTAGCTATTCCATTAATCCTCTCATTCAAATAGATGGGAGACACAACAGAAGTTAAAGACCACATACCTTGCCAATACTTTGCTTCCCAGGCAAATCTGAAGATGAATCAGAAGCAGACTTTGAAAACCTAATGATGTGTAATTCACGAACCACAAAATCAATTATTTGAAAATACATCACACACTATTTCAGTCCTCACGGACAAACAAAATTTGGGATGCACGAAAAAGTACCTTAAGGCTCTAGCTTTGCGTTTATCTTCTTCAGCCGAATCAACTTTAGTATCAACTTTAGAGTCTTTCCCAAAACGGGCAAGTCTAGCTTTCTTCTTTGCCTCTTCCTCAGTGTTATCAGTGGTAGATGTTGCTGCTGGAACCACCCCAAATCTACTTGAAATACAAACAGTGAGAATAAAACTTAATTTTCTTTAAAACCAAACATACAGGTAACAAACTATCATCAAGCACAAAGAAAGCATGGCTAAACAAACCTATCAGCTCTAGCCTTTCGCTTCAATTCCTCTGCTTTCTTCGTCCCCTCTGAGTCATTCACCGCTGTAACAGTACCAAACCTGCATCGAGAGTGAAACACATTTCAATCTCGCGGGTATAGGTTTGATAATACGTGAACATAGCAAATAACAATCCCTCAATAGCTTCAAAGAAAAGCAGAAACCCTAATTTTGCAAATCTCTAAATGCGACATAAATCAAGGGTTAAACCTAAAGCTAGCTTCTTACCTCTCAGCACGCGAATTGCGCTTCTCTTCTTCAGTTAGCTTCACAGAAACCCCAAACCTCTCAGCACGTCGAATCTTTTTCTGAATATCATCAACCGGAGATACATCCCCAGAATCAACCCCAGCCGCCGATCCAAGAGCCTTAGAGTCAGCTTCAACATTAATTTCGCCAGATTCTGAAAATTCCTTTACATCTCCGTCGAGAAAGTCATCTGTACGATCTGGCTCCGCAGTGTTGAGGTCTACGATTTTCTTTGGGTTTTCAACAGTCGAAAGACCTTTGCCATTCTCCACCGTAGCCGTGACCTTATCTCCGTTGCTCGCCATGGATTCAAAGTCCCGTTCGAAATACGCGCCTTGGGAGAAAAAGAGATTCGTTGATTTTTTTTTTGCTTTTGCGAGGAAGCCGAAGAGTAGGGTTAAAAGTCGAAGAGTCTGTTCTCGGGGACTTTAATGCCTCAGACGAAGGGGCAATATCGTCATATTAATACTTCAATCTTATGGACCGGATCGGATTTAAATAGTCCGACCCAATAGCCACCCGATCGAGGGCAAAATTGTCTAATTAGAACTTGATTTTATAGAGCCGGGTCGGATCTAAATAGTCCGACGCAAACAGAAATAAAACGACAACGTTTTCTTTTAATTCTTTTTTCTTTTTCTAATAAGGTTTTACGACAATGTTTTTGTGCTTTAGTTAGATTTACACAAAACGTTTGCAGAATTTGTGTTTTTGTGTTTTGGAGATTGCAGACTTTTTATTTTTACCTTTGTATGGTCGGTAAATGATACGACAAAAGAACAAAATCAACAAAAGTTTTCTAAATTTATTTTCTGACCGCTGGATATTGTGTGTGCCATGCATGTGAGTTTTAAAAGTCTTCTTAATTACTCGTAAAGTGGAATTAAAAATAGGATCTTTGGTCCATTTTCAACTCATAATTAAAAATAAATATGTATGGAAAATGGCTTGCTTATAAACAAAGGTCATCTTTAGTTTCGGTTCCGGCATTGATCTTTGTCTTTAGTTTCAATTTGAGATTTTCGATCGCTTGTTTAGTTTAAATCCTTAGTTTCACTTTTTAGCGCTTTCGTTTCCGAAGAAATCTTGTTTTCCTCCGGTTTTGTCTTTGGTTATTTTAATCTCATTTTGTAATTCTCCCTTGTTCTTAATAAAATCCAGATGATAGAAAACAAAAAAAAAAAAAACAAATTTCATCTAGATAGTTGTTCGAAAAAAAAAACACAAATTTTTTTTGCAATCTTGAGAAATTCTTATATCTCAACAATAATAAAACCGACAAAAAAAGAAAAAGATGATTAGGTGAGGTAGAGTGAAACGGCGTGGATAAGCGGTGACCTCTCTTTTCTTTGTGTCCAATTATTAAGCACTGACGTTTAACCTTTTTTCTATTGATTTGTTACTGTTGGTCGCAATAAGCATTAATCAAACCTCTTCCAATTTCCACTGAGTATATAAAACTGTATATATTCGTGGCTTTATGTGTTTTGATCCATAATTCTTGCACAACAGCTTCTCTGTAATCCCCTTAACAAAATATTCCTTATCGATCCTCTCCATGGCTCTATCTCCTCAGTAAGATCTTTTTTTATTTTTTACTTTACGATCTTTCTGTATTATTATTATTATTATAAAGTCGACTTATCATGTTAAACCTAATTTTATCTCCTTTAATTTTATTTCTTTATCAAGAAAATGTTTCGTAGAAGATCGTCAAGTTCCGCTCGATGCTACCTCCGATCCACCTGCTCTGTTCGATGGAACTACGAGGTTTTCTCCTGTTTATTTTTGCATATTAGTAATTAATTCAAAAAATACTATTTGTTGATGAGATTTTGCTGTATTAAATTAACTTTGGTTTGTTAACTAAAAAATGGAAACAAATTAGGTTGTACATAAGCTACACCTGCCCATTTGCACAACGTGTTTGGATTACAAGAAACCTTAAGGTACTTATGTTTTTTTATCCTTTTTATTCTTTCTCTTAAAAGCAAGAATTGGTTTTTTTTGTTTGTTCTAATATTGGGGAGTTTTAGGGTCTGCAAGAGAAGATCAAATTGGTTCCTATAAACCTTCCTAATAGGCCAGCTTGGTACAAGGAGAAAGTGAATCCTGCAAACAAGGTGCCCTTAATTTTTCTGCTATTATAAACAAAAAAACCTCTGCTATTCGAATGTATATTCATTTTATTTGACCAATATTTGAATCCTTATAGGTTCCTGCACTTGAACACAGTGGAAAAATCATTGCGGAGAGTCTTGATTTAATCAAATATGTCGACAGCAATTTCGATGGGCCTTCACTTTACCCCAAGGTAAGACATTGTTGTTCGGATGTAATAGAGCTTGTTCTTGTCATGTTATCTAATAATTTCTCAATGGAAAAATTTTCTTTTATTTTTGGTCTAGGATTCTGCAAAAAGAGAGTTTGGTGAAGGCTTGTTGAAATATGTTGATGCAACATTCATAAAAACCGTGTTTGACTCATTCAAAGGTGACCCGGTTAAAGAAACGGGTAAGTTTGATTCTCATGTGACTCATTCATTGTATAAAAAAAAATTCAGAAGTAGGAGCTGAAACTGGTGTGTCTTTTGACGCAGCATCGGTCTTCGATCACGTGGAAAATGCTTTGCAGAAGTTTGATGATGGTCCGTTCTTCCTCGGCGAACTTAGTTTGGTATTAAAACCCCTTTAAATAGTATTGTACAAATGAACAACTTTTTTTTAACCATGATTATAAAATGTATCGATTGTTTTTTTTGTTATAGGTTGATATTGCGTATATCCCATTTATCGAACGATTTCAAGTCTTTCTCGATGAAGTTTTTAAATACGAAATTATAATCGGACGTCCAAAACTAGCTGCTTGGATCGAGGTACATATATATATATATATATATATATATATATATGCACATGGTAATTAAGGCTTTTATATGATTTAGTTGCTTGCTTTGCTTTAACCTCAATGAATTATGTGCAGGAAATGAATAAGATGGTTGCATGCACACAGACGAAAACCGACTCGGAATATGTCATCAATTACTTCAAGAAGTTCATGGTAAGAGTTTAAATCTCAACAATACCAAAATCACGTTTCTAAACTCGGAATCAAAACGGTTTAGTTTCATGTTTTCTTTAATGTTAGGCTTAGCCATTGTCTTACTTAATTCCGGTTAACGTTCTATAACCAAATTAACCGATTTTGATTTTTCTTTTGCAGTAAAAGTAACAAATGTACTGGACCGAGTCGTTGGCTTATGAAGAAGAAAGATTACTACTACTTGAGAGTGTTATAAATTTCTGGATTTGGACCATTTGGTATTGTAGTTTGATAATAAGAGAGATGGCTCTTGTGTTTGGGGTTTTTACAATGTCCATAATAAAATGGGCTCGGTTCCTTATTTTGTTTTGTTTATTACGGTCCATTTACACCGCCTAACTATATTGGGATCTCGGTTTTTTGGTTGAAAATTAAAACTAATGGGCTTTAGTTACTTATTGAATTGTATCAGTAACGGCCCACTACTATTTGATATCGATAGTTATTAGTTATTACCGACCGATAATGATCATCAAAACTGCCACGTGTCTTCACCGACCACTGTGATTAGAGAAACACATCAAAAAAGTAACGCTTCACTCTGTTCTCTTAGCCTTGTCTTGTTTTGCATGCTCAAATTCTAAAACTCTACAGAATCTCAGATCTTTGAAAGAGGGCTCCGTAATAACATATCATCATCAATGGCTTCCCCTGTGTAAGATTTTTGTTCTTATCCCGAAATTCAGAGTTTTGTTTTATGAGTTTGGTCGTTTTTTGCGTTTTGGGGTTTTGGGAAATATTGATTTTTGGTTTTGTTTTTGGTTTTCCCTTGATCCTTTTGAGATATATAGCGTTGTAGAAAACCGTCCAGCTTCGCTCGATGCTACATCTGATCCACCTGCTCTGTTCGACGGAACCACAAGGTTAATCTTCAATCCCTTGTTATGTTTTTGTCTTTAGCTTAATAAGATTCTACAACACTTTGTACTATATGCACTTTCTTGGTTTTCTCTAATCTTATTAACCTCTTATTATTGCATTGTGTTTTTACCTAATCAAAGATTGTACACAAGCTACATTTGCCCATTTGCTCAACGAGTTTGGATCACCAGAAACTTCAAGGTTTAATTCTCACTTTCAACAACATTTTTTGTCTATATAACAAAGCAAGAGCCTATGGATTCGTTATCTTATAGAAATTAGTTAACTTCACCTTTCTATGTCATATGATTTTCAAGAATCTATACTGTAATAGCCTATGTTTTATAACTAATTTGTCTAGTTGGATTCTGTAAATAAGATTTGGTTTCTTGGGATTGTAGGGTCTGCAAGAAAAGATTAAACTTGTTCCTTTGGATCTTGGGAATAGGCCTGCTTGGTATAAGGAGAAAGTATACCCAGAGAACAAGGTAAAAAGCTTCACGAATTCATATGTTACATTTCATTTTCTGGTCAACAATTTCTCTTCTCAATTTTTGGTTATAAATTTCATTGTTAATAGTGGAAAGTTGTCAATATATTTTGCAGGTGCCAGCGCTTGAGCACAATGGAAAAATCATTGGGGAGAGTCTGGATTTGATCAAATATCTTGATGACACTTTTGAGGGGCCTTCCCTTTACCCCAAGGTAACGCCATACCATACCGGATTTTATCTCCCTGCTTTATCCTCTGAGTCCAATTCGTTGCCCTCTCGTGTTATCTATAGGATCATGCAAAAAGAGAGTTTGGAGAAGAGTTGTTGAAATACACTGATACATTCTTTAAAACTATGTTTGCGTCATTCAAAGGAGATCCCTTTACAGACACCGGTGAGACTTTTAACTCTTCAAAGTTTCGGCCTGTCGGGGGTGATAGCAAACATTATATGACTGCAAGATTCATTTTCTTAATGCAGCACCTGTGTTAGATTATCTGGAAAATGCTCTGCATAAGTTAGATGATGGGCCATTCTTCCTCGGTCAGATTAGCTTGGTAAAAGCCTCTTTGGCCTTTGTTTGAGATCCTGTTTTTCTCCTCTTGTTTGTCTTCAAAAGATTGTTTGAATTCTTTGTTTATTTCCAGGTCGATATCGCCTATATTACGTTCGTTGACATGTTTCAAATCATACTCAATGAAGTATACAAGTGCGACATTACTGCAGAACGTCCCAAACTAGCGGCATGGATCGAGGTATATAAATACATACAGACTATCTTCCATATTAAGATAGAAAAGATAAAGCTTATCTTCATTAGGGATTGGTACTAAAGCCATCAATGTTATGTTTGCAGGAAATGAACAAGATTGATGCCTTTGCACAAACGAAGATCGATCCCAAGGAGGTTGTGGAGATTTTCAAGAAAAAGTACATGGTAAGTCTTATAATTAGGATGTCCTCTATGCCTTTTAGTATCTGAAGTTTCATGTTTGTTGCTTTGTTTAAAAATACTTTCCCGGCTAATGAAATCTGAAGTTTATTCCGGTTACATTCTTGCAGTAAGGAAGCACTAATTAGTAAAAGAGTACATGTAAGAACCAGTTGATGCAATAAGATGTGTACTTTAAATGCAGTAACAATAATTAAGATGTGTACTATAATGAGGTATTGTCACATTTCAAAGCAAGTGCTACATTAACATTTACAATATTAAAGGTGAAATGTCTGCAAAGAATTTTCCTTTACATTATCATGAGAAATGTAATATTTTAATAGGTTTTAAAAACATTGATGAAAAGCAATATTTAATAGAAACGTCTAATGCAAACAAAAGAAAACCTACAACATCTTCAAATCATGGCGAATAGGCGAGAGAGACGAGGCCGGGGAAAACGTCGTAGAAACCCTAGGAACCGCAAATTCCAACGAAAGAATAATCGACGGTGAAGATTTCATAAACTCAATGCCAGATGAGATCCTCCACCATATTCTCTCCTTTATCCCGACCGAGATGATGGCCATGAGAACTTGCGTCTTATGCAAACGATGGAGGCATGTATGGTGCGAGACACCTTTTCTCGTCATCAATCAGAGTAGACTCATCAAGTATGGAAACATAGACCAAAACCTAATCTCCTACAGGGCTCCGAATATCATTAGTTTCAAGCTTTATATGGGTCGTGATAACAATGCAGCCGAGGTTGATAGCTGGCTCGACTTCGCTATCTCCCGCAATGTGCAGAAGCTCTATGTGGAAATACTTGCTAATTTGACATACGGCGAGACTTACCATTTTGGAGATTTATTTTATCTCAGTTTCTCTTTAAAGAAACTTAGTGTTTTGTACTATTATGATATGAATCCTAGATGCATAGTGTCTTGGCAATCCCTAAAGAAGTTGTCACTGCGATACTGTAAACTTAGAGATGAATCTATGGATAATATTCTCTCTGGCTCTCCAATCCTCGAGAGCTTGACATTGTATGGATGCAGATTACTTGAGCGTCTTGATCTGAGTAAATCACCGAGTCTTAGGAGATTGGAGATAGATCGGACAACTCGTGACTCAGGACCAATTGTGATTGTAGCGCCACATATCCATTATTTGAGTCTTACAAACTCTAACAGACCAATATCTACTTTAGTGGATGTCTCCTCTTTGACCGAAGCTAACCTTGACATTTACGTTGACATGATCATGGAGGCTCATCTTTTTCGAACCATGGCGCTAGTAATGCTAGCAAAATCCCACAACGTTGAGAGGCTTACTCTTGAGCCAACTTTTCTTAAGATTTTATCTTTCGCCGAGCTTCGTGGCGTTCCTTTCCCAACGCTCAAGGTCCAAACTTTGATTATTAAAACGAAGTTTGTTCGATCAATTATTCCTGGTATAGCAAGGTTACTACTAAACTCACCTGGATTAAAGACGCTAACAGTCGACATGATGAAGCTAGACAAAATGGTATCTTTAACCAGAAACCTCTTTTATTTCCTTGTATATTAATTAATAAAGACCACAGAACATTCCACGTAACCATGTCTTTCACTTTTGTTGGGATTTTTTTTATGCTCTATACAGGATATGCATCTTGACAGCTATTTTGACTCACAATGTCTGAATCGGGATCGGGATCAATGTTGGAGATCAGAATACGAGTTGTGTCCTACCTCAAAGGAGATATATACGACGTTGGATTGTAAAGATGCAACGTCGAAACTCTTGGCTTGGTTCATGGAGTTGGTGCTGAGAAACGCAAAGACACTAGAGAGGATGGTTGTATGGTTGGGAGGTATTTATTTTAATAATGATGCACAATGGTTTGAAGAGCTGCTTCAGATGGTTGCAACACTTTCTCACGACAATAACGTCTCCATTGTGCTCAAACGACACAATTACTTCAAATATTACCATGCCTGTTTTGTTTAGTCTTTAATCTTATACAAAATTTTATAATATACTTTTCTGTCTAACTAACTATTACCTGTTTTGAGATAACTTTAAAACAACAACTTTGGAAATAACATTACACATATATGGATCTACATTAACATTACATTAAACAACATTATAAACCGGCCTCTATATGGATCTCTCTCTTCTTACACATATCTATCTACATTCAGCTCTTAGGCAATACTTTCACCCCCTTTCCCCACTCCAAAAAAGACAGCCCGGAATCGGTTTAAGGTGAATAACTTACACGGCATTAAGATTCTCTGGGATTGTTCTCAGACCCTCTTTGATCTGGGTGGAGTCCCGGGAGCGAAAAGGGAGCCTTGGACTGGCTGAGCCATAGGATCAAACTTTTGGGAGGCCAGGTAGGAGAGCGCAGTGACAACATCAGCAATGAGAGGTCTTAGATTTGGCTGCTCTTGCACGCACATTGCCGCTACAGCCAGTGCTTGGTACAATCCTCGCGGAGGGTATTGACACTGAAGCATTGGATCAGCCATTTGAGAGAATTTCCTCCTGTCTTTAAACAAAGGCCTTGCCTAAAACAGAGCATTTCACAGAATACAATTAGAATGAAAATCTACAGAGAAAACAAAGTTTGTTCCCTATTCACTTGTATCTTACCCATGCGACTAAATTCTGTTCTCCCGTAGATCTTGAATTGTCTATGGCTTTCCTACCGGTTATAATCTCTAAA
This sequence comes from Cardamine resedifolia, assembly GCA_014578085.1. NCBI lineage: Eukaryota > Viridiplantae > Streptophyta > Magnoliopsida > Brassicales > Brassicaceae > Cardamine > Cardamine resedifolia. The sequence goes on along the minus strand of VBRH01000010.1, from coordinate 536,502 downwards.
AGAACAACCCCGAAGCTGTAAACGTCTGATTTGAGTGTTAGTTGGCCTGTCATTGCATACTCGGGAGCGCAGTACCCGTATGTTCCCATAACCCGAGTCGACACATGAGACTTGTCACCCACTGGGCCAAGTTTAGCCAAACCGAAGTCAGATAGCTTTGGAAAGTAGTCATCGCCGAGCAAAATATTGGAGCATTTCAAATCCCGATAAATCACTGGAGGCATGGTTTTGTCATGTAGATACTCCAACCCTTTTGCAGCACCTGCAGCTATTTTCATTCTGGTGTTCCAATCAAGTGGCTGGTTACCAGGTGAAATGTCTGCAAAAACAGCATCGCCGATTGAAATTTAAAGACTTTTCCTCTACATTGTCAGATCATCCAAAAGTATTATTTAATAGGCATGTGATCGTAGAAGTGCATACCGTGCAAATGATCTTCCAGTGACCCTAGAGGCATGTACTCATACACCAGAAGCCTTTGATCTCCATCAGCACAATATCCAATTAGGTTAACAAGATTCGGGTGATGAAGAAGACTCAACATCAGAACCTCCACGAGAAACTCTCTGTTTCCTTGTAAACCATTATGATCAAGTTGCTTGATAGCCGCTGTCTACAAATGAAGAATAATGACAGTAAGCTTTTACTGCCAAGAACATTCAAAAGTTTAAAACCAGAAAACCGAGAGAAAACAAAAAAGAGAGACGAACCTGGCTAGTGCTCGCCAAGTACCCTTTGTAAACTCTACCAAAACCTCCTTCTCCTATAAGACATTCTTTTCTGAAATTTCTAGTGGCAGTAGCGAGCTCAGAGAATGTAAACGTTTGTGCCACAATGTGATCAGAGCCTTTACTTTTGGATTCACTCTTGTCACTCAAAGACAATTTGGCCTTAGATTTCTCTACCAAAAAGAAAAACTGATTAATCAGCACAAGTGAGTGAACATCAATGCTTTACATCGCAGGATCAACAAATCAAAGCTTTATCATATACTAAGGATCTAGCAAGTCCCATTTACGCTTAAACTATAGCGAGACACTACCAGCAAGAGCTCAAGAAAAGTAATTACCATATTAGTAGAAGAAACATATTACATATCAGAACAAATAGAAAAATACTGGATTTCAGTTAAAAAATTCATCAGACTAGCTTAATCCACAATTTCAACGAAGACTATTCAACTGAAGAACAAGAACCATGCAATAACACATAATTTAAGTTAAAAATTCTACTAAGAGCAATACAAGTGAATCAGAGTAGTCTAAAGCTACTAAAATCAAATCTATTTAAAAAAAAAAAAAA
>VBRH01000010.1:505147-515464 GCA_014578085.1 Cardamine resedifolia | reverse complement strand
GAAATTTTGGTGGTGTTGATGATAATATAATCTTCAAATTGTTGCAGTACCTTTAGCGAGATTTCCGTAGAGGGATATGACACTTGGCTTCAAAATTATGCTACCGAACTCACGTTGAGAAAACATTTCGCTTCATGTGGAGAGATCTTACTTGTTTCTGTTTTCGAGAGGTTAATTTGTGGCTTCTTCCCTCCAGTTTTCCCAGCCTCATATGTTGAACAAATAAACATAACTTGGTTTTGTATCTTTTTTACAGTGTTGCCTTGATAAGGTTCAAGGAAGAAGGTGCCGGAGACAAGGCATTGCAACTTACTGGAAGCATAAATTTATATTCGCAATTGAAAATGGGACGAGATGGAAGCATAAATTTTCATGTCCCAAACACATATATAATTCATAGTCTATATATATATATATATGATATAATAAAAATATTACAAAATTAATTGACTTCTTTCTTTTTATTATTTTATATTTGGTTTATATTGATCTATATTGGATTAGGTTTCTTTGTTTTTAAAATAAATATATGTTTACATCCCGTATTCTTTCATCCCGTTTTCGTTATGTTATTTTTATTCTCGATCTATTTCCTTAAAATCATGTTACGAATTCTTGTTTGCCTACCTACACCATACAATATACGATTGCGAGTTTTGTGCATTAACACGTGTGCTGTAAATTAAAAATAAATAAATGATATATCAACTAAAATATGTCATTCTATATTTGATGACATTGGAATAGAACAAAGACATGTTAAAGAATTTTTGTTCCAAACTATGTACGCAATATATATGAATAAATGAATTAATGGTTAAAATTATACTCAAAAAACATCCAAATGTATAAAAAATGGCTACAACACTAAGAAATTACAACAAAAAAATGTTCTTCATCTTCATATAAAAGATAATTGAATTAAAAAAAATAAAAATATTCGTGTGAATCAAGATTTTCATTTTGATATATTTATATTTTAAAATTTTAAAATATTAATTTTTAAATTTTATTTTAATCTTATTTTGGAAACTAAAATAATTGAATCTAGAAGAATGTATATTACAAAAGGTTGTTGGAAAAATTAACACACAATCACGTAACAATTTTATTCAAAATAAAATAATTTGGCTAGATATAATAACTATTATAATACATTTTAATATTTATTTTATTTTATTCAATTACAATTTAATTTAGTCTTATATATTTAAAATAATGAATACTCGTTTATAAATTATTCTAAAATTTTGTATTATTTCAATTCTAATTAAAATGTAAAATACTTTAGTTTACTACTTTTTGGGGAATAAAAATATATAGTTAAGATTAGATTTAGAAAATATATTAAATGTCTTGGTTTTATATTCGAAATAGTATAAAATTACTGATATGTGGTAAACTAATTAATGTTTGTTTCCAAAATTAGAATTTTTTTATTAAAAATAAATGTTTAACATATTCGTGTGAATCAAAATTTTCTCATTTTGATAGGTTAGCTTTTAAAAATGTCTAGTTAATATTATTTTTGGATTATTGCCCATAAATTAAAATTTATTTGATAAGAATTTCACTTCTAACCACAAATTAATAGGTGCTATCAAAATTTAAAATTAAAATTAATAGGTTCTATCAAAATTTAAATTAAAATAATTTAAATTAATATGAAACGAAAAATGAAATTTATTTTTGTATTTTTCATTTCATTCAAATTTAAAACTATTTTTCTTTGAAACATGAAAATTCTAATATTTTAATTATCAAATAATATTTGCAATGTAAATTAACAATAATAACTATTAGATTTAAGTATATTATTTTCACATGAAGAAACGGATTATTATTATCAATGTTTTGTTTAAATAAAAAATTTCTGATAAACATATTAATATTAAATATTTAAACAAATAATTCAATTTTTTAAATAAAAAATATTATTAATTATGTTTTACAGATATCTAATATTTTCTAATTAATATTTTAAATTTTTTAGTTGTGTTTCGTTGTAAGGATAACAGATTAATTGTGAAGATTGTTTGGATACATAGATTATACATTAAGATAAAAAGACATTTTTGCAATTAATGAAAGTTTTTTTTATTATTAATTTTAATGGCATTTCATGTAAATTATTACAAACCAATGTCATTTTTCAAAGTGTGCTTCCCAACTAATAGTATAGATGCAATCTTTGTTTTTTTTTTATTACTCGGGTTTCTCCTTGAGATGACATACATACTCTTGAACATATCACAGGAGATAATAATGTTATCAAGACAGACAAAAACTGCTTTACGCAGCATGTAATGTTTATTAATCCTCACAATTACTTAGTTGCTGCATTCTTTACTTTTTACTCGAATATATAAATGTGTATTAGAGGATTCTAACACACTTACCATTTACGACGGATTCTAATATGGTTATGTTTCAAGTTTCAATCTTCAAGTAAGCATTTTGATGTCTATGGCTACAAAGCTGGATTGTTATATATAATATTGTTTCAACAATGATACAGGCAAACTTATGATTTATAGTTAAAAAAAATAGAATGCTCAACTGATTAAAATTTTACTCGAGCCCCTTTAGATCCGTTAAAATTTTTAACCTGTTGGATCCGGACTAGCCACGTGGTCACATTTTAAAAGGTTTAATTGCCCACCCCTAAATAATAATAATAAAAATCTGTGTGTTTTCGAAAATAAAATAAAAATAAAAAATCTGGCAAAAATATCCATTCATTTCTCTTCGTCTCTCTCGCTTGCTTCTGTTTCTTTCTACTACTACCTCTAATGGCGGACAAGCTAGCTCTCCCTCTTCTCCTTCCTTGTAGTCCTTCCTCTAAACCTTTTTCTCACGACCAAAACCATCATTTCTCTCGGACGCCTTTTCTTACTACGTCTCTTTCGTCACCACCTCCTCCGCCTGTAGAACCTCTCCTCCACGATGTATTCCTTCACCAAAACCCTAATTCCAAGCAACCAATGAACCCTCACACTCCCAAAACCCGTAACCGGACTCGAATTGGCAAGTCACGCGACCCTAACCTCGGTAAACCTTGGTCTTACCATGGTCTTTCTCCACAAGGTCAGCAAGTTCTCCGTTCCTTCATCGAACCCTCTTTCGATTCCGGTCAACTAGATTCTCTACTCTCTGAGCTATTCGAGCCGTTTAAGGATAAACCAGAGCCTACCTCGTCGGAATTACTAGCTCTTCTTAAAGGATTAGGATTCCATAAGAAATTTGATTTGGCACTGTGTGCTTTTGATTGGTTTATGAAGCAAAAGGATTATAAATCCATCTTGGATAACTCTGTTGTTGCTATAGTTATCAGTATGTTAGGTAAAGAAGGCAGAGTTTCTTCAGCTGCTAATTTGTTCAATGGTTTACAAGAAAACGGGTTTTCGCTTGATGTCTACTCTTATACTTCGTTGATATCAGCGTTTGCTAATAGCGGAAGGTACAGAGAAGCTGTAAATGTGTTCAAGAAGATGGAGGAAGAAGGTTGTAAACCGACTTTGATTACTTATAATGTTATTTTGAATGTGTTTGGGAAAATGGGTACTCCTTGGAATAAGATTACGTCTCTCGTGGAGAAGATGAAGAGTGAAGGGATTGTTCCAGATGCTTATACTTATAACACGCTTATAAGCTGTTGTAAACGAGGCTCTTTGCATCAGGAAGCTGCTCAGGTTTTCGAAGAAATGAAGGTTGCAGGGTTTAGTCATGATAAGGTTACTTACAATGCGCTATTAGATGTTTATGGAAAGTCTCATCGGCCCAAGGAAGCTATGAAGGTTTTGAATGAGATGGAGCTCAATGGGTTTTCTCCGAGCATTGTCACTTACAACTCTTTGATCTCTGCATATGCTCGAGATGGAATGTTGGATGAAGCAATGGAGCTTAAGAATCAGATGGCGGAAAAGGGAACGAAACCTGATGTTTTCACTTACACAACACTTTTATCGGGGTTTGAGAGGGCTGGAAAGGTTGAATCTGCTATGAATATTTTTGATGAGATGAGAAATGCCGGGTCCAAACCAAATATTTGTACTTTTAATGCCTTTATAAAGATGTATGGTAACAGGGGAAAGTTTGCTGACATGATGAAGATATTTGATGAGATCATTGTGTGCGGTCTCTCTCCAGACATTGTCACTTGGAATACACTATTAGCAGTCTTTGGTCAAAATGGGATGGATTCAGAAGTATCGGGTGTATTCAAGGAAATGAAGAGAGCTGGATTCGTACCCGAAAGGGAAACTTTCAACACCCTAATCAGTGCGTATAGCCGCTGTGGTTCGTTTGAACAGGCTATGACTATTTACAGGCGAATGCTTGATTCTGGGGTCACTCCTGACCTTTCCACCTATAACACCGTGTTGGCAGCTTTGGCCCGTGGAGGAATGTGGGAACAATCTGAGAAAGTTCTTGCAGAGATGGAGGACGGTCGGTGCAAACCGAATGAGTTAACTTACTGCTCTCTACTTCATGCATATGCTAATGGCAAGGAGATAGGTTTGATGCATTCTCTAGCAGAAGAGGTATATTCTGGAGTTATTGAGCCTCGAGCTGTGCTTTTGAAGACCCTTGTCTTGGTTTGTAGTAAGTGTGATCTTTTGCCAGAGGCTGAACGTGCATTCTCTAAGCTCAAAGAAAGAGGGTTTTCACCAGACATAACCACATTAAATTCCATGGTTTCGATATATGGAAGAAGGCAGATGGTGGCAAAGGCGAACGAAGTCTTGGACTACATGAAAGAAAGAGGTTTCACACCAAGCATGGCAACCTACAACAGCCTCATGTATATGCATAGTCGGTCAGTGGACTTCGCGAAATCAGAGGAGATCTTGAGGGAAATACTGGCTAAGGGGATCAAGCCAGATATCATATCGTACAACACAGTCATTTACGCCTACTGTAGAAATACTCGGATGAGAGATGCTTCTAGAATATTCTCAGAGATGAGGGATTCAGGGATCGTCCCTGATGTCATCACGTACAATACTTTTATCGGTTCTTATGCAGCTGACTCAATGTTTGAGGAGGCCATTGGTGTCGTTAGATACATGATCAAGCATGGTTGTAGACCAAACCAGAACACCTACAATTCTATTGTCGATGGATACTGCAAGCTAAACAGGAAAGATGAGGCAAAACTGTTTGTCGAAGATCTGAGGAATCTTGATCCACATGCTCCCAAAGACGAGGATGTCAGGTTGCTGGAACGGATACTGAAGAAATGGCCATAGATAAGTGTTGATGAGAAACCGCACAGTGAACTTGTCAAACCCTGACTTCAAAGCTGCTGTAAGTGGTAATTTTATCATAACTTCCATGGGAGGCACAATTTGTTCTTTTCGTGTTGATAAGTCTCTTACACCTAACAGATCTGATGACTATGTGCCTTCAAATCTAAATTGGGCTAAACTGTTAGAAATAAGACTGTTTCACTCTTAGTCTGTGTTTCATCTTTAACCATTCCAATGTTTGAAAGAGTATTGTTGCCCTTTGTGAGATAAAATATATCTATTTATATAGATATGTATACAGATCAACTTCTGACTTCTGGATAGATTTCCTGCAATGATTTAGTCTAACCTTGAAATAGTCTCAACACTTTGGTGCTGCAGAAGAAGATCCTGACCACTTAAGCTCGTAGCTGTTAGTGCGGGATCCCTGGTCAAGAACTCAACGAATATTATATCTTCTTGGTGGCTCATAGTAAGAATTGTCTGTGCATAAAAGCTGAAAACGTTTCTCAGTTCTCACTGTAGTTGCTAAATGTCCCATTGTCTCACACATGATCTTAAACTTCATAGTAATAATAATTCTGTGTGAAGTTGTGTTAACCGTTATTGTTAGAATCTCACCTTAGCTGCTATAAGCCTGATCACAATTCTCTTAAGGTTTTCATTAAGAGATGGCTCTTACCTAACGACCAATTTGATCTCTGCATTAGGTGTATTGTGGTCAGATGCTTTCTCACGGTTGTTGTCTGAGAAGAACATAACTGAGGCGTCACAAACAAGAGGGACATAGGGCAGTTTCGGTCATAACCAGTTTTCCGGGGAATGGTATATATACGAGTCATTGTGTGTAGAAAATGGTTACCAATTGTTTTCAATGCGTTTTGTAGTTTCTGTGATTTGGTTATTCTATTTAACCAAAATCAATGTAACAGCTAGCAAGTTTCACTAAACCCATAAGTGATATACATAACTCTTTTGTATTGTCCATGTTTTTGTCTCGAGCCCCTTTTTGTTGTTCCAAAACCGGGTTGACAATATGAGGAAACCGATGTTTATATATGTATGACCCTATCAAATTAAATCAAACTGAACCAAATCAGAGGTAAACCGAAAAGTTGTTAACTAGGAACGGAATTATTAACTTGAAATTCTGGTCGACCTAAATGGGCCTTACGGCCTGCAAATACTTCGACATCCACAATTTACGGTGATACCCTTTGAAGAAACCCTAAATAAGCTATAGTGTGCTTTAAGAACACAGCGCCTCTTTCCCACACTCTTCGTTCCAAAGCCAAAAAACGAAAATGAGTGCTAAAGCCGCCGCACGACCTCTCGTCACCGTCCAAGGACTTGACGGTGACATGTCCACCGATCAATCAACGACCGTTACTTTACCTGACGTCATGACTGCGCCTGTTCGACCAGACATCGTCAACTTTGTCCACGCCCAAATCTCCAACAATAGCCGTCAGCCTTACGCAGTCTCCAAAAAAGCCGGTCACCAGACTTCTGCCGAGTCTTGGGGAACCGGACGAGCCGTGTCTCGTATCCCTCGTGTTCCCGGTGGTGGTACTCACCGCGCCGGTCAAGCAGCGTTCGGAAACATGTGTCGTGGTGGTCGGATGTTTGCTCCGACTAAGATCTGGAGACGCTGGCACCGTCGTGTCAATGTCAACATGAAGAGGCACGCGATTGTTTCTGCGATCGCGGCTACTGCTGTACCGGCGCTTGTGATGGCTCGTGGTCATAAGATCGAGAATGTCCCTGAGATGCCGCTTGTTGTTAGTGACTCAGCTGAAGCTGTGGAGAAGACATCAGCTGCGATTAAGGTTTTGAAGCAGATCGGTGCTTATGACGATGCCGAGAAAGCAAAGAACAGTATTGGAATCCGTCCTGGTAAAGGTAAAATGAGGAATCGTCGTTACATTTCTAGGAAAGGTCCACTTGTTGTTTTTGGAACTGAGGGAGCTAAGATTGTGAAAGCGTTTAGGAATCTTCCTGGTGTTGAGCTTTGTCATGTTGAGAGGCTTAATCTGTTGAAATTAGCTCCTGGTGGTCATCTTGGTAGGTTTGTGATTTGGACTAAGTCAGCTTTTGAGAAGCTTGAGTCTATCTATGGCTCATTTGAGAAGCCATCTGAGAAGAAGAAGGGTTACGTCTTGCCTCGTTCTAAGATGGTGAATGCTGATCTTGCTAGGATTATTAACTCTGATGAGGTTCAAAGTGTGGTGAAGCCGATTAAGAAGGATGCTAAGAGAGCTGTGCTTAAGAAGAACCCATTGAAGAACCTTAATGTGATGCTCAAGTTGAATCCTTATGCTAAGACCGCGAAGAGGATGTCTCTGTTGGCTGAAGCTCAAAGGGTTAAGGCTAAGAAGGAGAAGCTCGAGAAGAAGAGGAAAGTCGTCACTAAGGTAAAACTCAATGCTCTATTTTCTCTTTGTCTGTCGTTTTTGGATGATTATATCTGATTTGCCTTCTAACTTGAGTGTCCTTGCATCTGGTGATAATATAACATATACAATTATCAGGCTTTTGAAGTAGTTTGTTCATTACTTTACTATGCGTGATACAGATTTGAGTTTGAATTAGCAATGTTTCTTGGACTTTCTGAGTCATTATGATTCATTTTTACTTGTTGAAGTCATATGCATTGCTATTTGGTTGTGTTTGTTGATGTGATTTGGTGTTGAAATGATTGTTTTTTGTAGAAAGATTGAGGTTCTGTAGTGTCATTTCCGTTAAGTACATATGGTCTTCTGTTTTCATAATCGAAATTTGTTTGATGTTTTCTTTGTCTTGACCTAATTTAGTTAACGTGTTCACTCAAACTGCCAGCTTTATCAATTGTGATTGTAAGTAATATTGTCTTGTATACAAAACTGTCTCCTTTCATAAACTCACTTATTTTCTTGTTTACTCTAGGAGGAGGCACAAGCGATCAAAGCAGCAGGCAAGGCTTGGTACCAAACTATGATTTCAGACAGTGACTACACGGAGTTTGATAACTTCACCAAGTGGCTCGGCGCTAGTCAGTAATAATGCTTTCATCATTGCAGATTCTCTCATATTTAGGCAAAGATTTTGGTTTTCTGTTTTATGATCTTCGTTTGTCTTGGATCTATCTGGGATTTACTTTCGTGAGGTGTTATGTTGTTGAGTTGTTAAGAAGATTTTTAAGAACTATGAACATGTTTCTCAAACTCTTATCAGTCTATTTTCCCCTTAGTGCCTTTGCTCTCTATTCAATTCCTCCATTGTAAGTTTGATGAAGCAATCTCTTAGATTGTCATCCTCTTATCAAATAACTGAAACTTTAATACAACAGTTAGATACTTAGAATCGTGATTTGGGCACGTACTAGCGTAGTTTCAATCCTAAAGAAACCAAATGCAGACAGGACAAGTCCGGTATCGTTTTGTTTTTTCTGTTCCGAGAAATTTCATACACCGGATCAGATCGGAGCTTAATTATTTTTGGGCCACCTGATGAAGCTTCGTCTCAACCTTTGGGCCAGAACTAGGCTGGGTCCAGTCCGATAGATATAATACTTGTATGTTTGTCTTTCTTGTACCTCAAGTTTGCTTAAATTCTTGTGGAAAATAAAACGAAATATAAATGTAAGATCTTTTTTTAGTCAACAAAGTAAGATTTTGTTTTAATTAATTGAATAGTTAATATCTTAACTATATTAAAAAGTGTAATCACATCTTTCCGTATAATGCTTGGTCAGATTTACTTTCGCCACTTTCCCGGTAAAAATTACAAGGAAATCTAGTTAGAATATTATGGAAGATTTTGTGTGTAAATATGGGAATTATCAATACTAATTTAGTATATTGAATATCTAAATCATTCATAATCTGGTCGATATATATTTCTTTTGAACTTCTGAACAAATTATTATAATATTTGTGACCAGATAGTATGTAATTTTTATTTTTCTTATTTTTTATTGTTAAACAGATTTTTGAACGTCTTATAATTAGTTCAAATTAATTACCACAAAAATACGTTCACATAAATTGGTATTTCATTTTTTTATTTAGATTTTGTCTTGATTTCTTTTAAGAATATATAATCTTGATTTGATATACCAGAAAATATTATATCTAGTTATATTTTTATAAGCTTCTTTCCGATACTCAAAAAAATTGACTTGTATTTAGTTGGCGAAATAATAGATTTTATTGTTTAATTTCCATGACCTGACGTGTCTTTATTATACCTGGATCCTATACGAAACCCTAAAGTAAATGAGTTAATAAGGTATTAACTTTGTTACTTTAAATTCATTTGTTACTTAAAGTTCAATAAAATTTAATTTTCAATGACCAAATAAAAAGCAAAAAAAAGGCCTAATTATGCTATTAATAATCAATACCATTAACTAAGGGTAAATTGTTACCCAATGAAAGGTTAAAAGCTAGCTTTTGGATTAATTGAATGGTTTAAAACTGATAATGACGACATGTGTCACAAGCAACCCTCATGAGGCGGTGCTAAATACTCTGATCCCAAAACCGGAAAGAAACGGCACACAAATAATCACATCCCTTGGATCTTCTTTCATCAAATTTAAAACCGTCGGATCTAATCAAATCTTTCGGGTATACGACGTACACACACAACTTCCCGTGTGCACCTTCCGTAGAGGATAACTTCATGAAACATTAGTTGTCTAATTAACAAACAAGCTTCTTAGCAAATAAGCAAAGGAAAAGTATATTATAAATAGATATCGTTGTATCTTTTATGTGATTTCTTCTTTCTGGAGATTATATAATTTCCGAGAAGATAAAACCCTAGATTCTCATCTTCTATCTCTCTCTGAACAATTTTAAGATATTCGATACCAATCAAAAGCCGCTGGCTTTCTTCTTTAAGATTGGGTCAATCTTGTGAGACTTGAAGGTGTGATTACGAGAGTTCTTTTCTTTTTCTTTTTTTCCGATGCGATCATGATCATCGTCTCTTCCGTTTGTGCTGTTCTAAGTTGATCATAATTGCTATTTCAAATCTGTTATCGGTTATTATATAATTCTTCTCCTGTTTTTTTTTTTTT
>VBRH01000010.1:479298-492276 GCA_014578085.1 Cardamine resedifolia | reverse complement strand
GGCCCAATTAAAAGTCCTATTAGATTTTAAGTCACTTTGAACAACAGTTTCGTAACAAGTCCTTATCCTAATTTTACGTGTAACATGTTAAAATTTCACGTAAATTTGTAAAATCGTGAAAAATGACCAAATAACCGTAAGATTTGACGGCGACACCGCCGCTAGTGAAATCGCTGGCCACCGTTCCAATTTCATCAGCTCTCTATCAGACGTGATCCTCCAACACATCTTCTCAAATTCGCCATCAGAGCTTCCGACCTTGATAAGCCAAGCCCTAACTTACTAGAAAGCTCCGAAGATGACGAGTTTACATATCGGGGGCTTTAAGTTTCGCCAATGCTTCCTAAATTGGAAGTAGGATCGAATTCACAAGGCGGAGAAGTTTTCAATGAAATTAAATCTCGATTGTTGCAAGAATTATAGTTATCCAGATTTATTGTGTAATGAACATGTTCAGTGTTTTGAAAATCCCTAAAGAGCTTTTCCATTTTCTGATGAACCTTTTCCTAAGATTCACTCTGGTTCTCCAGTTTTGGAAAGCTTGGAATTAAAGTTATGTGATTTTGATCTGAGTAATTCACTCATGAATCTGTGGTGACTGATGATGATAGATCGTTGTTTTGGTTTCAGGTACCATTGGAGATTATGGTGCAACTTGAAAAACAAATACAAATCATTATGGAGTCCAAGAATTTCTAATTTAGAATATCATATCTAGCTTATTCTCTGAATCCTTGGAATAATAGCCATCATAAGCAGCATTCCAAATTCTAAAACAGAGGATAATAATAAATGAGATAGCAAATTGAAAGTGAAAACATATATAATTGATAACCAAAACAAACAAAAGGTGAGATCAAAATAATATTCATTTTAGGTTCTCTAACTGAGATTCATTATATATAATTCAAAATCTAAAACCTTATAATAAAATATTTGACAATGTTATTGCTTCCATTTGAAGCAACTACTCAAAACTTGTTGCGTTAAGGTTATCTTCCAAGCGTATGTCCAATGTTTCTCGTGTCATTGTATTTTCAAGCGTTAAGGTTTTGTTATCCCTTCAATGGACATTTCGTGGCGGCATTGTAGGGAGAGAGGAGGTATCTCGCACCAGATTTGCCTCCATCGTTTGGACAAGACGGAAGTTGTTATAGCAGACGGAATAAAGGAGAGGATATGTAAGAGGATCTCGTCTGGTAGGGAGCTGATTAGTCCATACCAAAATCGATGGAAGCCATGCCAATCGAAAATCAGAGTATTCCTTCTTCTTCTTTTTTGTTTTGTTTTTTTTGTTCGTTTTTAAATTCCTTCCTTCGTTGAGTGATGCTACATATATATCTTGATACGTGTGGTCTACCTTTAAATATAAATCATTTATATGTCCAAGATTCTCTATGAAAAACTCAAAAAGGGAACAAATTTGAGTAAGATTGTGACAACTAATTAAAAAAAAATCTTGAGATATTATATACTAAAGGAGTAAAGATATTGAGGAAAAAAAATCAAATCTACCAATTAATTTTGATATGTCTTTTTCATTAATTTTATTAAAATGTTTATAAATGGATAAAAATAGTAAATGAAAAATTTATATATACTCAAATAGATATTTTTTGCCTTAATTAAAATCAAATTATGTTACTAGATTAGATTATTTAAATAATCTAATCATATAAAACTTCATTTAGTAAAGTTATATATTTACTCAAAAAAGCAATAATATAAAATTTTCATTGATTTCATAGTAAGTAATTACAAAAAAAAAAAACAAGAAAAGTAAGTCAAACCGTCTAAAATGCTTAAAATTCATTATTGCTCATTAAAACATTTACCATATCTTTTTACTTAATTACTTACTCAGATTTTGTATATCTTATGCAAATTTTCTTTCTTCTTTAAACTACTTTCCCTTAATCTTTTCTTCTTTACATTTATTGACATCAATCCATAGTCCCCACTCCCATATAATCCTTTCTACTATAAAAAGGAGGAACCAGAAGAAATTTTAATAATACAGAAAAGAAAAAGATTTTAAGATCCGATGGCCTTGAGTCACCATTTCCGGCAGCATGACGGCGTCACTACGGCCATCGCAAACCCTAGCCACCACTCTGATTCTCCCCGCCAGAACACAAACATCGACGGTGAAGATTTCATCAGCTCTTTACCAACCGCGATCCTCCATCTTATCCTCTCCTATATTCCGACCAAGTCAGCTATCCAAACCTCTATCTTGTCCAGACGATGGAGACGTGTCTGGTCTCAGACACCTTGTCTCTCCTTTGAAACCCATAGAGCCGATCCTAATTCGATAAGCAAAACCCTATCTTACTACTCGGCTCCCATAATCACAAGTTTCCATCTTCTTTCAAGCTTAGAAAACAGGATTGTCGCTGTTAATAGCTGGATCGAATTTGCCATTTCTCACCAGTCTGAGAAGCTTTCTCTGGAGTTTCGTGATAATCGTGTTAGGGATTACAAGTTTCCTGATTTCTTCTTCACCAATTCCTCTGTAAACCAACTCTTGATCAACTCTGGATCTATTCTTTTGATTCCCAGACGCAAAGTTTCTTGGACATCTCTAAAGGAATTGTCTTTGAGCTTTTGCACACTTTCCGATGAATCCCTTGTTCAGATTCTGTCTGGTTCTCCAATGCTTGAAAGCTTGGAATTGCTGTATTGTAGTGATTACAGGTGTCTTGATCTGAGTCAATCACCGCGTGTAAGGAAATTGGAGATTGACCGTAGCGATTGGTTTGCAGGGCCAACGTTTATTGTGGCACCTCATATCCATTCTTTGAGATTGAGACATTCTCGATTACAATGTACTTTAGTCGATGTCTCTTCCTTAACTGAAGCTGACTTGAATATTTACTTTTCCAATCTTGGAGCCTTCACCGGTAGTTGCCTTAAACATAATGTGATAAAGATGCTAGAGAAGTTTCAGAATGTAGAGAAGCTTACTATTGGTGGTACCTTTCTTCAGGTTTGTTACTCATTTTTGCATTCTCAGATATATATTGGTTGATGGATTAGTTCTCATTAGGCTTTGATATTCATTTCTGTTAGAAGCATTAAACACATATCTTTCTTTTGTTTCCCTTTAGATATTCTGAAAACATGAACATGCTAAGTAATTTGATCAATGGCTCTTGTCTTGTTGTGCTTTGGTTATCTTTGTTGATGAGGTCTTTGTTTTGGTATTAACTAAATTTGTATATGCCTTCAGATGTTATCTCTTGCTGCACTCTGTGGTGTACCTTTCCCGAAGTTGAAGGTCACAGATTTGACTCTTCAAACCATGATCATTCGATCTGTTATTCCTGGTATAATAAAGCTGCTACAGAACTCGCCCGGATTAAGAAAGCTGACACTACACACTGTGAAATGCAGCAGCATAGCGGTATCTTTACCATGAAACCTCTTTTATTCTCCTTCATATATTCGACCATAGTAATAATTATGAACAAAGTAGGAACAATCCAAGAACCATGTCCTTCACTATCTTTGGCTAATTGATATATTACAGAGATTTTTTTTATTCTCTTTTACAGGAAGTGCATCTCAACAATTACTTGCGTTTTCGTAGCTCGAAACAGCGTCAATGCTGGAGATCTAAAGATGCTTTCTTCCCAAGCTCTCTTGAAGCCATTTCGATGTTGGTGGGTAATCATGCAGAGGCCAATCTCGTGGCTTTGTTCATGGAACTTCTACTGAAGAATACAAGAAATCTAGATAAAATGGTAGTACTCTTGGTTGGTTACCTTGATGCATCAAGCTTTGAAGAGCTTCTTGCAATGGCTCAAGAACTTTCTCACAGGTACAACAACGTCTCCATTTTGATCAAGCCAAGTCAGGTTAAGAATGTAACCAACAGTTTCTCACAACTGTAAATGTCTCAACTGATAAAAAGCAAAAGCCATTGTTAAATTATGTTATCATTTAGTATTTAACAACAAACATTTAATACCGAATCTCTCAAGTCAGATTATTTGTAATATAAATAAATTTCTATTGCTTTTTCATTATGAGTTTGCTTATCGTAAAAGAGTTTTTAGGTTGAAAAAGAGTTTTACCTATTTATTAACTCTGTCTAAGATTATGCACCACGGAAGTGGCCATGGAACACGCTGTACGAAACCCTAGCCACCTTTTTGATCGTCCCCTCAAAATCAAACGAGCAAGTGACTCAATCGATGTTGTAGACTTAATCAGCGATCTACCTGAAGAAATTCTCCAACATATCTTATCCTTTATTCCGACCAAATTCGCCATCAGAACCTCAGTCTTATCGAAACGATGGAGACATGTATGGTCGGAGACACCTCATCTCTCCTTTGAATGGGTTTCCACTAAATCGATAAAACAAACCCTAATCAACTACTCGGCTTCCAAAACAACGAGTTTCCATATCTGTACCAGTTTAGCCAGCGAGTCTCACTACGTTAATAGCTGGATCGAGTTTGCAATCACTCACAACGTGGAGAATCTTTCTCTGACGTACCATAATCGCAAAACGATTTACGGCGCAACGAAGTACGATTTTCCTGATTTCTTCTACACCAACTCTTCTGTAAAGAAACTCTTTGTCAGCTTGCTACATGTTCATTTGATTCCCACATGCATTGTTTCTTGGACATCACTAAGGAGCTTGTCTTTAAACGATTGTGAACTCTCTGATGAATCCTTTCTTAAGATTCTGTCTGGTTCTCCAATCCTTGAAAGCTTGAGATTGCAGTCTTGTAAGTCACTGACGTATCTTGATCTGAGTCAATCGCTGCTTTTGAGAAGGTTGGAGGTAGAGTTCTGCCTTATTTTTGGACAACGATTGAAGATCGTGGCGCCACATTTATTATTTGAAGTTGAGAAACTCTGAGGGACAATGCACTTTACTTGATGTCTCTTCGTTAACCGAAGCTGACGTAGACGTTACCAATTTCAAATCTAGATCCTCTAATAGGCTTGTGCCCTTGAAGCCTGATGTTCTTCTAGCCATGGTTCAAACAATGCTACAAAAGTTTCAGAACGTAGAGAAGCTTACTCTTGGGGTTAACTTTCTTCAGGTAATATGTAACCATTTTTTCATTCTTGAGTTGATATCGGTTGTTGGTCCATAAGTTTTCATAAGGCTCGGATATTCTTTATCATTCTTTGACATCGTTTCTCTATAAGATGTTCTGAAAACATGCTTATTAGTTTATGACTAAAGATTTGCTTTGTTGAGAGGTCTGTGGTTTGGTACTTACTATCTTTTTGTGTTTTTTTTTTCGTAAATGTTTTGTTAGATTTTATCCTTTATCAAGATCCCTAGTCTTCCATTACCGACGCTCAAGGTCAAAACCTTGACTCTTGAAACAATGATTGTGCGATCTGTGGTTCCTGGTATAGCAAGGCTGCTACAAAACTCACCTGGATTAAACAAGTTATCAGTTTACACAATTAAGAAGTGCAGCATCCTACTGGTATCTTTACCCTGAACCTTACCTTTTTTATTTATTACAAAGTAGAAACAACCCAAAAGAAGAAGCATGTCCTTCTCTAGAGTCTTTAAAGGGTTTTTGTTTTTAAGATGAAATCGTTTTTTTTAAATGTTTTGCAGGAGAACTGTGTTAACAACTACTTGGACTCGCAAGACTTGAATGTGAACTTTCCGACCTCGTGGAGGTATGATTATCAAGTTGTAGGGCCGGAACTCGTGGCTTCGTTCATGGATTTTTTGCTGGCAAACACAAGAACGCTAGAGACATTGGTTGTACGTTTGGGAAGTTGCATTAAGAGATCAATATTTGAAGAGCTGAATCAGATCGCTAGCACGCTTTCTCACAACAATAAGGTCTCAATTGTGCTCAAGATTCAGCAGTGGCTGATCCCATTCAGCAGTTTTATATGGGTTGATTCTCACCTTGGAGAAGTTCCTTTAAAGTTAACTCTACTTATTAGTGGGGAAGTTGCTTCAGCTTCACCGTTTTTTGTTTTGGCTATATCTCATATATCTATCTAGGCATTCACACATTTACTTCTGAATTTTGAGAGGCTTTAGATCGAATAATTACCAAAATGCTAGAAAACTACTCATATGGTATTAGCTCATTCAATCAACTTATTATTACTGCCGAATTGTAAAACATGGGCCTGGGTCTAATACTCAAATTTTTGTTTGTCTGAGGCCCTATAATGTGTTTGGACGGGCCTAGGTTTATGAAAAAGGTAGAGTAATTAGTTAGAGTAATCTATATATATATAGATTAGAAATCTTTGCGATCATCACTCTGATTCTCATCAGCAAAAACAGAATGACCGGAGATTCAATCGCCGGTATTGATTTCATCAGCGCTTTACCGGACGCAATTCTCCATCTCTTCTTCTCCTTTTTCCCGACTAAGTTCGCGATCAGAACCTCCGTCTTGTCCAAACGATGGAGGCATGTATGGTCCAATACACCTTCGCTCTCCATTGATTTCAGTGAAGCCGACCCCGATTCGTTAAACCAAACCCTAGCTCATTACTCGGCTCCTAAAATCATCAGTTTCAGTCTCGGTATCAGAAGCAACGTTCACCAGATTAACAGCTTGATCGAATTTTCCATATCTCGTAACACCGAGAAGCTTTCTCTGGAGTTTCGTGATTATTGTGTTGAGGATTACAAATTTCCAGATTTCTTCTACAACAATTCCTCAATAAAGCAACTATCGATCAAATCAGGAGCTCTTGACACGATTCCTTCACGCACAGTGTCTTGGATATCTCTAAGGAACTTATCTTTGAGTTTCTGTAAACTCTCTGATGAATCTTTTGCTAAGATTCTCTCTGGCTCACCAATGCTCGAAAGCTTGAAATTGTATCACTGTGATAAACTTAGGATTCTTGATCTGAGCAAATTGATGCAGTTAAAGAGATTGGATATAGATAATCGTGGACCAACGCAGATTGTGGCGCCACATATCCATTGTTTGAGATTGAGACACTCTCAGGAACAATGTGGTTTGGTGGATGTTTCTTCTTTAACCGAAGCTTACTTGAACATCTACTGTTCCGATTATTACCTTTTCTTGAGCCTTGATGTTGATTTTCATATAGATAATGTGCTAAAGATGCTAGGGAAGTTGCAGAATGTAAAGAAGCTTACTTTTGGGG
This sequence comes from Cardamine resedifolia, assembly GCA_014578085.1. NCBI lineage: Eukaryota > Viridiplantae > Streptophyta > Magnoliopsida > Brassicales > Brassicaceae > Cardamine > Cardamine resedifolia. Next base: position 485,139 of record VBRH01000010.1, on the reverse strand, counting down.
CTACCTTTCTTCAGGTTTGTTACTCATTCTTTCATTCTCCAAGATCTAATACATAGCCTGTTCAGTTGATTTCACAGTCAATATTGATAATTCTATTGTTGTTTTAAGTGAATTGCATTCCAAAAGATAATTCTTTGTCATTCGTCGATTGTTCTGAAAACATGCACCATAGCCCTCAAGAACTTACCTTTTTGTCGAATTGTGTGTTTTGGTAAGTCACTAACTTTACTTTTGCATTTTCTAGATTTTATCTCTTGCGGAAATCTGTGGTGTTCTTTTTCCGATGCTCAAAGTCGAAGTTTTAACTCTTAAGACGATGATGGTTCCGTCTGTCATTCCTGGTATAGCAAAGCTGCTACAAAACTCACCTGGAGTGAAACTGATCAAACTAGACATAGTGGACTGCAACATCGTACCGGTGTGTATACTTACCATAGACATCTTCTATTATCCTACTCATACTTTAGACCATAATCCAAAAACCATGTCCTAATCTATATTCAGAATGAATCTTCAAAATCTAAAGTTTGCATGACGCCTATTATGTTTCACAGGATGCTGATCTTAACGGCTACTTGGATGTGAAAGGCGTGGATCAGGATCAATGCTGGAAACCAAAAGATTTGGACTTCTCGACTTTGTTTGAGCCAAAACTCATGACTTTATTCATGGAATCTCTACTGGCACACACTAGAGAAGACAATCTATCTCAGTACAATTGGATACAGAGATGAGCAGTAGGCATTCCTTTCCGATTACAGTGGGAAACCGGTGCGAGTCTTAGAGTTCTTCCGGTGAGGTTACATTGCTACAACTGAATTTGGAAAAATGATGATGGTTCTTACACCTTCTCAGAACATCTGTTTAATGGTGTTTTAGTCTTTAAATCGTGTATTACATTTTAACTTAAATCTTATCTAAAATATCTCTTTAAAATGAAATTATTTTTTCTTGGAACTATTTTGTTGAATTTTTCAGTTCACCATTTCCACTTTTTATGATTTATCCATCTAAATAATACCCCCAAAAAATGTTTGAGACAGAAAGGATCTAAGAAAAAAAAAAAACTAATTTATTGCAAATACTGATTTTATTCGGGTCAAAGAAAGAGTGAAATGTACAAGGATTTGTTTATTTGTACAAAATCAACATTCTTATTTGATGCTTGCATTTGTGATGTCTAATAGTTTCAGAGTGTGATAATTTGGTCTCCTTCAAGCTCTGATATAACAATCAATGAGTCTCCCATGTCAAGGGAGAGAGGTTCTGTCTTTGGAACCGGATTGATTATCTGCAACAACAACAACAACAACAAAACCAAGTTAGTTAAGAGGAAAAGGGTTAATATTTGTCGCAGAGTAATATCAAACAGTACCTTTTTACCGCCTTTTATGTAGCCTATGGCAACTTCTCTCCTTAGCCAAGCTCGCTCTGAGAGCTCCGTGAATGAAGGGTTCTCGCCTTCTTTCATGTACAGCTCAATGTCCTGTGTGTTCAAAGCAAACTCAAGATATTCAGACCACAATGATTGTGAATATTGTAAAAGTTACTGGCAAAAAATTTCAAGGAAGAATGTGTTTTTCTTGTTTAACCTTTATGTATATCTCATCCCCCTCTGCGTCGAGAATGTCCTTCCATACCTCGTTCAGTTCGCTGTTTTCAGCAACTGATTTATAAAGAAAAGAGTATTACTATTTTTCGGATTTGCGGGTATATAAACAAGAAACCAAAATTTGAATAGATGATATGTAACCTTGTGCTGTTACAAGGCTCATAATTTCCTCTGCTGCTATGAAAGTCAGAGACGGCTTGAGTCTTGTTATCTGTTATGGTTTTTTATAATGTTTCAGCAACTTAACCATAAAGAAGCTAACAGGAAAAGAAAAAATGAAGAAGCCTTTTAATACCTGCTTTCCGAGTTTTGAGTCGACGATTTCTGAGGTTAGATTTTGTACCTAAAGAAACAACAATTGTAAGATGAAAATTTCAATGGAAGTAGGATGCGATTAATAGTCAGTAACATTACCTTAACTCCAAGCTTTTTGCAGATGCTTTCAGCGAGGAGAAGAGAGTAAGCAGATTGTTTGTCTGCTCTAGATGGATCTAAAAGACATCAAATTATTTGTTAAGTGTTGTTATGATTGTTGCTAAAGACTGAATCAAGAAGAATAAAAATCGTGAATGCTGCTTACCTCCAAGAAGCCAGTCTCGATCCGATATTACAAGGATATTCAGAGGAATCTCTTCACCTTCTTTATATTTACTTTGTGTATGCATTATAGTTTCCTTTAATGTATCATAATTCAGAGGATTCCCAACCTGCACAAGATTGAAAAAAATGATTTTTGAAGCTATTCTTGTTCATTCCACTGAAAAATGAAATTTACCCTATGTGAAACTTGGATGTTCTTGATTTTTCCTGAACCTATACTATCGTCCACGCTTTTTCTGTCATCTAACGGTACATCTGATAATATTTCCTGTGTGTAAAGAAAATTATTAGTAATGAGAGCCAACCAGAAAGAGAGAGAGATATATATAATGGTATATGATGAGCAGACCAATGAACTGCCTGGACCAAGATAATTATCAAACTCCTTGATCATATTCACAATATCTCCACGCCAACCAAGCAAAAGTAAAGATTCTTTGGGTCCTTTGACAGAATCTGATACCTGTGTAAACCATAGAAATGAACATCAGAGGTCTCAAAAATTTTGAGAGCCTACTAATATCAGCATTGTGGGGTTCGAAGTCAGACCTTTGATAAGGACTTCCTAGGACGTCTTATAATCTTGGCTAGCCGTGATCTTTTTTCCTCAAACACTTGCTTCTGAGTATCAGTCTCATCTACTGTCAAGTTCTCAGGTTTCATGTCTGTATACTTTTTCCAATTGAGAGGTGCAATAAACAATAATTTGTCAGTTTCCATGAGCTTTTCTTCATCATTTGGATGGAAATTTACTATGCCATCTCGTAAAAGGCCACAGACCACAACCTGAAAGGAATAATACATCTCGTTAAAGGACACTTGGAAGAATGAAAAAAACATACTCAAAAGATTTGTCAATCCCAACCTCTTGGAACCCCAGTCTTAATTGTCTATACTTGATCCCAGTTAGATTAGGGAAGCTGCAAAGATTAAATACATTTTCTGCAACGAGTAGACTTGGTATTAATTAGTCTTGAATACAAACTAACTTAATACAAAAACATGAAACTAAAAGTTTCAAACAGATATAACAGTATCTTAAGATATTTACTTGAGTAATTAAGTAGGTGCTTGTAAATCTTAATCAGGTCCTTTTGACGTGAGCATTGGACAAACAATTTGGATGTAGTATTTTCAACCGGTGCTACTTTCAACCCCGAAATGGACTTGAGAAGATCATACGTATTAGGACTTGATACCTGCGTTCATTTTCACAAGTAAAGTAAACCAAAACAGGACCAAAAATATCAGCAGCACTATAAAACAGAAAACCATTACTGCAACAATCTCTTCATCAGTTTACCTCTACAATGGTTGGGATGGATTCCATCTTCTGTATAGGTTCAAGGGCCAATACAGAGAGAAATGCGTCTGTATCAACTTCATACTGATCACCTTTGGTTGGTAGTATGATAATGGCACGCGCCATAGAGGCTGCAGCCGTCTCAAATGATTTGGTCATGTTAAGACTACAACTGCACTGGTACAAAGCATGAAGTCAGCAAGAAGAACAATTAAAATGGTTCAGTTTCAGTAAATAGGAAGCGTGTCAAACCACTTAACCTTTTTGTAAGGATGTCAATATGATTAAAATCTCTCCTGTAACCCTCAGCTAGCTTTTCCATCTGTTTCTTTGGAGTATCAGACATGAGCAGAAGTCTCTGCTTCCTGAAAGCATATAACAAGGAAAAAGGTGATTAGCCAAGTCATCAAAATAAATGGTAAGATATATATAGAGTAGAGAGAGACCAAATCACCTAGCGTTGGTGGTACCTAAGCGGACAGCATGCTGATGATAACAGTTGAGTTGCTTTAGTATGTAAGGAAGATGACTGTTTATTCCACAAATGATGATATGATCAGCTTCTAGGACTTGCATATGTGTCCCTTCCTTGAGTTTTTTCATATTATACTGCCCACACAAATCGATCAGGAACTTGTACCAGTAATTAACAGTCATTATTCACCACTATGTGTTTTATCTCAACTAAGAACAATACCCGAAATTGTTCAGTCATTGTGCTTAAAAGCTGAGAGTAAAACACTATTCCCCAAATGGCTAGGACAAAGCCAATGATTCTTTCAATGCGTGTCTTTTGCTGCATTTTCCAGTAAAACATAAAAATAGGCAATTTATTCATAAGTTGCTAGAGCTCCATAGAAATATAAGTTGTAATATGATATCTCTGATACTGTGATGAAGCAAATGATGACCTCCAGATGAGTATCAGAGGAAACAAGACATGCCCATGCCTCCCAGAAGCAGTCTTCTAAGGATTGGTCTTTCCTTCACAACAACAAGGGAGTGAATAATTCAGTAATCTATCTTCCATTAACAGAGGTTCAGAAGAAAAACAACATCACTAAGACGATCTTGAGAAACTAAGTTAAATAAATAAAGCTATATATATTTATGTAACCTGAATCTGAAAAAGAGGAGTCCCCCAATGATAACAAACGAAATGCATGTAATCAGGAGCACCACAAGTAACCTAAAATAGCCACAACAAGTTTGATCAGAATACAACTACATAGCATCTTAGATAAGGATCGTCTATTAGGTGGGTTTAGGAGGACAAACGTGCTAATGTCCTTCTCAAGCTGAGTATTGAAGAGGTAAAAAAACTTGGCAAAACCTCCTTTGATATTGGACATGTCAAACTTGAGTAAAGAGTGTTTGTCTAGAGAGTTGGATGCACAAGCAAAAGGCAAGCCCCAAGCCCTCACTTGAGATATCTTTTGTGCTATTATTCTCAACACCGCATGCAGTGGGATGCATCCTATCACTAGTTTATATGGAAGACTCTGCAGATTTATTATCTTATAAGCAAACACATTGAAGATTTTGATTGACACCAGTAAACATAATAAACTCCCCCAAGTTTACTTACATTAAGCGGCTCTATGTCTCCTGTCCTTTGAGATTTGACTTTGAAGGTCCCTGTCATATTATATATAGAGAAAATAATCAAATTAGCTAATTAATAAAGAATTGCATCAGATATTTTGGGGAAATGCCAAATCCTTTATTGTATTGTAGCAAACAATTTACAGAGAGTAATTGGAATAATATTCAAAACCTCACCTCTGCTACTAAAAGACTTAATCCCACCTGAAGGCAGAGAGTGTAACCTCAAGCTCCTGCAAAGAAAAAAAATATATATAATTTGTTTGATTGAATGACAATTTTCAGTTTTGAATCATTTTACGAAAAAAGCTTATCTTATGTTTTTTTTTTGTTAAGGAAGTTGTGGGCCAAAAAGCCCATCGTAATCCCTCCCGAGCAACAATAATAAAGAGGAATTAAAAACCTGTTAAGAGAAGCCAATGGATCCCTTGTCAAAGCTTGTGAAGGTAGAATCAATGGCTTCCATGTAAACAACTGAACAGCCACCATTTTTTCTCTTCTCCTTTATTTTCGCTCTCTTTGTGTAATTAATTATTTATCTATATATATATAAGGACACAAGGCTGGTTTTTTTTTAGAATTTTGCATTATTATTATTATTTCAATCGTTTTCATAATTATCGATTTTTGTTATTACACTGTTTGGACCATCATACTCGCATTAGTCATAGCCCGTGTGGTGTTAAAGAACCAAAAACAAATCCAATTTTTTTTTTTTTTT
>VBRH01000010.1:463183-479250 GCA_014578085.1 Cardamine resedifolia | reverse complement strand
GGGCCACAACTTAGTTGAGAATACAAACAAAATGGTACATAACCCTTATCGCTTTGTGTTTTACTACTTTTTCTTATTCCACACACTATTCTCGTTTTTGTATACATATAACGTAAATGTAACTAACTGCTACTATTACTACTCTTGTTTCTATCGTTAAAATCTCATCCGCTATATATCATCAATCACGAACGTATAATTGCCTCCCAAAATATCTTGTTCAATGCCAGTCAGAACACACAGTAAATATCTGATTAACACAAACATTGTCAAATTAATTAACCATAATAATCACTTTTAAATTGAAAATAAAAGAGAAAGATAACATAACTATAAAAATGACAAAGGCTTATGAATATAGATTTTGGATACTTGACCATTAAGCCCTTACATACATCGTTGTATAAATGTATGAGGATTATTAAAAAAAAGTCCTTAAAAATGTTTTTTTTTAATAAATACTTTCGTACAACTGATTTTGGAAGGCATTTAGAAAGGTGTCTAAATGTTTTCCTAAAACTTTTGGTGGTTTTATCAGAAATAATGTGAGATTCTTAGAATTTTATTTTAACAATGTGTATATATTTACTTTTAACGATAAAAAGAGAGAGTATACTTTTTATGTTGATAAAAACATATATTAATAAGTAATTCCATAGAAATAAATTAGTTGTAATAGAGATATATATATCTTTTTATTTTCTTACGCCAAACTAATTTAAAGAATCTTCAATCCAAAAAAAAAACAAGTAAATTCAAGTTCAAATAAAGAGGGAAAAAGCAAAGGTTTGAAAATTTTGAACCTTCAATATATGGGGAGACGTTAGAGTGCTGTGATGAGTCGCGACAAAACAAGCACTGCCACGTGGCATATTGCTTGACGTACACGTACCCCTCTCTTTCTCTCTCAAAACGAGAGAAACTCAGCCATTTCTCAAGACGTCTTCATTTATTCCCCAAAATCGAGCTCTCGTCGCCGCAGAAACCGTCACCGGAGGTTTGTTGGTTTTTTTTTCTCCGATTATTTTCTTCGTCTCTATGTACTGTTTTTTTTACTTTAAAGGAAGTATATACTGAAGCAATTTCTGCTGATTCTTTGTTCGTTGTCTAGGGATTTTTTTTTGTTGGTGCTCGTTATGTCTACGGAACCAGGAGGAGTCGAATCGGACTCCAACGCTGACATGTCCGCGAATGCGTCGAGGTTTGAGTACGGAGTGGCTCACACATCTGAAACCTCAACTGATCCTGTGAGCTTTCAAGCTCAGGACCTGGTAGTGAAGCTAACTGGCCGCGTCTCTACTCATGGCGATAATCTCTATAATGTGGTTGATTCTGATGATATTGGTGAGAACAGAAACCCATTATCAAAACTTGAGAATCTAGATAGTGTGGTTTTAGCTGCTTCAGATCTCCTTAAGAGCAATGGCTTTGCTAAGGATAATCTGTTGAAGCTATTTGACTCAGATTTGGTTTGGGCTAAAGTAAGGAGCTATCCATGGTGGCCTGGCCAGGTGTTTCATTCATCTTTTGCATCTAAAAATGCGATGAAACACTTCAAGAAAGGAAATGGGAATCTCTTGGTTACCTTTTTTGGGGATTTTACTTTTGCTTGGAATAGTTCTTCTCAGATTAAGCCTTTTCATCAGCATTTCTCTCAAATGCAGAAGCAGAGTAACTCGCCAGAGTTTCGTTATGCTATTGATTGTGTTTTGGAAGAGGTTTCAAGGAGGGTAGCGTTTGGTTTATCTTGCCATTGTATCTCAGAGGAAGCCTATAACAAACTCAATACTCAGAACATAATCAGTCCTGGAATTAGAGAGGACTTATGCTTCAGATATGGTGGAGACAAGCTATCGGATGCAATGTCTTTTAAACCTGAAAAACTTTTGGCATATATGAAGCATTTAGCTTGCTTTCCTACCTATGATGCGACTGAGAAGCTGCTGTTTGTTATTAACCGAGCTCAGTTATTGGCTTTTCAACAATGGAAAGGCTATTCTCACTTCCTTGAGCATGAAACGTTTCTAAGGTCAGCAGAATCCACAGTGCCCAAGGCTTCTCTCCTGGAACCAAATACAGATGATGACGAAGACAGTCAAAGGTTTGATGTTGAGGATAGGACTGATGAAAAGACACATGAGAAGACTACGTCAGATTTTAATGCAAAGAAATGCTTTGCGAACAGATCAAGAACAACTGGCAAATTGGATGGTAAGTCGCATTCAGACAAGAAACGTAAGGTTGAGTCTTCAGAATTCAGTATATCTGAGAAGAAGATCAAGAACAACTGGCAAAAAGAGGACTTAGAGTCTAAAAACTCTGATGAGGAAAATAATTTGTCAGTGGGTGGTGCTAATAAACTGCAGAATGCGGCTGAACAATGTTACGGAACCAGAGTGGAAAGTGAGATGAAATCTTTAACTTCTACACTTGAGCCTTGCAGTGATTTGAAATCTGCCACAAAAGTAGAAGTTGAGAACCAGAAGACGAAGAAGCTGAAACATGAAGAGCTTGCTCAAGAAAGGATTTCTTCTCCTGATGAGTTGCTCTTGAGCCTTCACTCTGCCAAAACCCCAAAAGGGATACCCGAATCAGTACGCAAAGACCCCTTGAATTATGAAGATTTTGAAAAGTTCATTAACGAACTATCTTCCAGCAATGTCAATGATGACTCAAAGAAGACGAGTATCAGTGAGATATCAGAACCTTGTGATGTGAAAGACTCTCCACAAGAGCAGATCTTACCTTCAAAGAAAGAAATCACTGGCTATGGCTTGGACGAGCAAACCGCTCTCAAGTACTGTTCTGCAGATTCATCAGCTCCCAATGCGTTAATCCTCAAGTTTGCAGTTTCAGGTCCACTTCCATCTAAAGAAAAGCTGCACGAGATATTTAATCGTTACGGTCCTCTCAGAGAATCGCAGACTCGGGTTATGAAGAAGAGCAAGAGAGCCAAGGTGGTGTTCAAAAGAGGTGAAGACGCAGAGACTGCCTTCAGCAGCGCCGGGAAATATAGCATCTTTGGACCTTCTCTTCTAAGTTACGGACTCAAGTATATTTCGCCCAAAGCCAAAGACTAAGTGGAATACATTCTATGCATCTCTTCCCTTTCAGAGTTAAGGGTTTGATCGGAGTACAAAAGCTATGTTTTGTGATTAGACAAGATTTTCAAAAAATGCAAGCAATAACCTTGAGATGAGAGTACGATACAAAGTTTGGAACTTTGTTTGTGGATTCATAATCCTTACCAACAAACCAAGATTTTGGATGGTTATGATAATAGAAAATTAGCAACAAAAAAACCCGATAAGAATTAAAGGAGAAAACAAATAACATTAAACGATCAAGTCTACTTAAAAAATGGTCCATAACCCTTGTTTACAATGAGATTAGAGCACGACACAGTTTGAATCTTTGTTTGCGGATTTTTAATTCTTACCAACAAATCAAAATTTTTTATGGTTATGATAATAGAAAATTAGCAAAAATATGACCTGACAAGAATTAAAGGAGAAAGTTGATAAAAAGAAATAACATTAAACGATAAAGTCTAAACTCAAATACTCATAAATGTAACACAAGTTTTCTTAAAGTAGAAGAGAACACAAGACTTCTTAACAGAACTATCAAAATCCATATCAAAAGCTTGAAGCTTTGTATAGGTTGTTTAAGACCTTGGCTTCTCCTTCTTTTCCTTGAAGAGAGCCAAGAGTGAAACACCAGACACCTTCACGACCTTGAACCTAACTCCGGGAATATCTCCCACAGCATGACCCTTACGACCAAATCCAGCAATCAAGACCTCGTCCTGAAACAACATTAACCAAAAAAATGATTTAAACATTTGACAGAAACTATGTAATGTGAGAGCTTGTTTTTCATTCGACTTACATTTTCCTCAATGTAGTTCAAACAACCATCATTGGGGACAAAAGCAGCAATCTTCTTTCCATTCTTGATGAGCTGAACTCTAGCACACTTACGGATAGCAGAGTTAGGCTGCTTAGCCTCAATACCGCTGCATAATCAAAAAAACACAGAGTCGCTTCAACATTAAGACTAAAACAAAATAACAAGAAATGTAAATAAACAAGCTCTCACATTTTCTCAAGGACAATTCCTTTGGCGTGAGAAGATCCAGCAAAAGGCTTCTTCCATTCATTTCCTTGATGGGACTTCTTGTATTGCTTGTCTGCCCACCTCTGAGTAATCCGAAGCCTTGTCAGCTTGCGCCCAGCTCCCATTCCACGTGTCTTACTGTTAGACATAATCACAAGGAATTAACATGTATTCACAAGAAAAATAAAACCTTGATCTCTAAAATCTCACCACGAGTGAGAACTTTCATAAAACCCACAAGCACTAGAGTACACATCACTTAGCACAATCAAGAATAATCATTTGTGGATCCATACAGAACAAAAAGTACAATACATATCCAGAATTATCAAACATTTGCTAAAAAAATACATCAGACTCGATTAATCCATAGTAATTCACCGAAACAACAATGAATTCAGGTTAATAAAATGCCAACAGAGCGACTACGATAGGAATACGAAGGATCTAAGAGAGGAGAACCGTACCCCATGTTTGTCGATGGAGGAGAAGATCAACAACAGCTAAGAGGTATTTGCAGCAAGAAGAAGGAGATAAGCTTTTAAGCGGCTGCGAAAACCCTAAACCTAACGAAGCTAGTGACGCCTATTAATATATGCGTAGTTGGCTATACTTCAGCTGATTAATAACGCTTTGGCCCATTAACTTATAGGCCCATTAAAGCTTGGGCTTTTAAGTTGTGAACACTTGTCATCAAATACCGTTGGATCTAACGAACGGCCCAGATGTCATAGTCGTATATACAGAGATCTTGTTCATCACGTGCATATACCCCACCATACCTACATCTACCGCCAAGTCAGCAGAACCCGTAAGTAATCCTTACGAAACCGGCTGTAACAGGTTAAAGAGCAGACAAAGAGTGAAGTTGCCCGTACGACACTCACTGGCTAAGCCGGTCCCCTCCACTTAACCGTCGATACCACGACAGATTAACGTGGACAAATCAGAACCGTTTATTTCAAAAAGGCAATTTTGATCCATTGGTCCATGTTTATTAATGCGCCAGCCAATTACGAAAGAGAAAATTAGTATTAGTACTGTAATAGAAAGAGAGAGCTCGAGAATCTCGTCAATGGCGGACTAGTATTCTTTTTTTACCTTAGCCAGGGAAAGGAGAATATTAAAAAGGAAGAACATGAAGAAAAGTTTGGTGGAAGAATAAATCGAAGCATAGTCTTGTGTCTAAGCTGTTTCTACGTCATATGGTAAGACAAACTTTTGTCTCCTTTCGCTTTGTTTAGGAAAAAGAGAGATACGATTCGTTATTGAAATTTTTTTCTACTTATTTTGTTTTTTAAATGGTGAGCTTGAATTTCACGCTTTGTAAAGGTGTCATTCGCAGCTCTTTGTTTCTTTTAATTTTTCGTCTACTCATATAAATGAATGTACAGGTTTTATCTATATGAAGAGTTGGTTCGGGTTAAGGTTCGGATAGGGGATTTTAGGTTTTTTTTTTTTGATGCTGGTGAAATCGAGAGATTGAGAAAATGGAGGAGATTAGAGGAGTGCCTACGTGGCAAGAAGAGTTGGCGAGTCTCGTTGACGCCGGAATGCGATACGACGGAGCACCGATCGATTTAACGGCGACTACTGAAATCGGTTCGAAGAGATCGGGTTTTGTGTCGGTGGATGGATCCGGATCGGAGACATTGAAAGATCATGTGACGGAGTTTATGAAATCATGGGGAGAGATGCTTATTGACCTCGCGAAAGGATGCAAAGACATAGTGCAGCAGACGGTGGTGACTGAGGACTCATTCGTCGTGCGGAAGCTCGGGAAACCAGCGGCTAAAGTGTCGAAGAAGCTAAGCTTTATGAACGAGTACTTGCCTGAGGATCGTGATCCGATTCACGCATGGCCTGTGATCTTCTTCGTCTTCCTCTTAGCACTCGCAGGTAATCAATTAACATAGATTGTGACATTAGCTTAGGATTTTGTGTCTACTTCTTCTTCTCTGAATCTTATTCACAACTGCATGCTGTTTTTTTTTTTGGTGGAATTGAAACGGTTTCTTCAGTAGTTGCCCTGAACAGTTATGCAAAGCTGAGTATTGGGATGGATCTTCGAGAAAGCGATGTTTTGGTCGTCTGTAGTTGACTCATTTCTGCCTATAAATAGCTTAAATTGCAGTATTGTAAGAGACTCTATTAGTGCAAAAGTCTGCTTCCTTGCATTGACATATTCAACTTTAAAAATGCAGCATTAAGCTTTAGTCCCGAGGATGATAAACCAGTGCCGGTGATAAAGAAATTGCGTTTACATCCTTCCAGTGGAACACGTGTACAGCTTCCAGATGGTAGATATATGGCTTACCAAGAGCTAGGTGTTTCAGCAGACAGAGCAAGATTCTCTTTAGTTACGCCTCATTCTTTTCTTTCCTCTCGACTTGCAGGTACTCATTTAGTTTTCATCAGTTTCAGTTACTTCCCATTATGTTTATAGTTTGACTCTAATGTTTGAAAGTTCCTAATAAAGGCATTCCTGGAGTGAAGAAATCATTGCTTGTGGAGTATGGTGTCCGTTTAGTGTCATATGATCTTCCAGGGTTTGGTGAGAGTGATCCTCATCGAGGTCGAAACCTTAGCTCGTCAGCCTCGGATATGATTAATTTAGCAGCTGCTGTTGGAATTGATGACAAGTTCTGGTTACTGGGTTACTCTATTGGTAGTATGCATACATGGGCTGCAATGAAATACTTTCCTGAGAAAATTGCAGGTATTAACAATGTTCATATTCTGCCTTGGACGTTTCAAATCATTAGAATACCATTCATGTTCTGTGATGGTTGAAATCTGCAAGACTATTGCTCATTAGGTTTGGTTTTGTGAAACTACAGGAGCTGCAATGGTGGCTCCAGTAATCAACCCCTATGAGCCAAGCATGGCCAAGGAAGAGATGGTGAAAACATGGGAGCAATGGCTAACAAAGAGGAAATTCATCTACTTTTTAGCCCGACGGTTTCCAATTCTTCTTCCTTTCTTCTACCGTAGATCTTTTCTCTCTGGTAAACTCGATCAGCTCGATCAGTGGATGTCACTATCATTAGGAGAAAAGGTATAAATCTCAGTCCCTTGTAGATCACAAAAAGAGGATTTCTCTAGGAGAAAGAGTCATCATTATCTGCTAACTCTGTTTTCTGCTTTCAGGATAAACTTGTAATCAAAGATCCAGCTTTCCAAGAACTTTACCAAAGGGACGTGGAGGAATGCGTGCGTCAAGGAATCACAAAACCATTTGTAGAAGAAGCCGTGCTTCAAGTATCGAATTGGGGCTTTACTCTTTCCGAATTCCGCACACAGAGGAGATGTACAACCAATGGTGTACTTTCTTGGCTCATGTCAATGTACAGTGAAGCTGAATGTGAACTGGTAGGATTTCGAAAACCCATTCACATATGGCAGGTAAGTCAATTCATAGTTTAACTAGTGAAATTCATGTTAACTAAACCGTCTTGTGTATCTTACTTAACATAGTGTAATTTTGTATCCTGAAAGGGAATGGACGATCGAGTTTCTCCACCATCGATGAGTGAGTACATTAGCAGGATGATTCCAGAAGCTACTGTACATAAGATTCCAAACGAAGGTCATTTCTCGTTTTTCTATTTCTGTGATGAGTGCCATAGACAGATTTTCTATGCTTTATTCGGAGAACCCAAAGGCCAGCTTGAGAAAGTAAAATATACAAAGGAGGCTCTTGTGGAAACAGACGCACATAAGGACACTACAACCCACCAAAGGGTAAAGATGTAAGTAAAAAGGTGGAAAACTATAGAAATCAAAACTACTTTTTTTTGTTGTTTCAGATTTTATAGGTTAAATCAAGCAGAATTTTATTTTACATTCCAAAAAGTGTAGTAGAAGAGGATTTGTCAATGGTTTTCTTGTTCTGATACTAGTAAATTTAGAAGAAGAAAAAAACAGTTATGGGAGTTATGATCGCCATTAAATAAGTGAGCTCTATTTATGAAAGATAAATTACAGATAAATAAAAGATAATGATGAAAGTATGGTATAATATTTCAGATGATTTTAAAAACGTATAAATATGGAAGCACATAAAACTTAAAACAGAAGCCATATGATCACAGTGATAGGAGGAGGGAAGAAATAAGGAAAAAATCACCAGAGATCTCCTCCGATCACTCATCTTTTCGCTTGAGCTCGACGCAATTTAAAATTTAAAATTTAAATTTGGCTACAAGTTTATGCAATTTTTAGAAAATGGAAAAAAAAAAAAAACATTTATAATGTATTCGATATCCCTCTTAATTTGATTTGATTTAGTTAGGGTAAAAAAAAGCCCCTATAAATTAGGTTAGAAGCACATAAACCCTAAAATCGCAGCCAGAATCCAAAGAAGACAATTTAATGACGACAAAAGAGAAGATTGTAAAATCAGCAGACTGAATAGCTCCAAGGACGTCGTTTAGTTGGTTACCAGATGACATCATTCTCAACTGTTTGGCTCGTGTCTCGAGAATCCAGTATCCAACTCTGTCCCTCGACGCCACACGATCCAGCATCGGAAAAACCGATAGTTTCCTCTATGTTTGGTTAAACGTCAATATAAGCAACCCTAATCTTCGCTGGTTCTTATTTTCCCCAATTCCCAAACAAGAGAAACTACTACCCATCCCTTTGTTTCCTCATCAACATCCCCAATTTAACGAAACACGAATTGGGGAGAGGTTTATGATCCAAAGACCAAAACTTGGGAGCCAACAAAAGATGTCACCATTCAAAAGACTAGTGTGGTTCCAGATAGATGGGTAATAAATAGCTTGAAGACGAATATTCGCATGATTCCAGATAGATGGTTAATAAATAGCTTGATGAGGAATATTCTCTTGGATGAAATTGACAACATGTTGTGCCAAATATATGTTGCCAATGGGATTTTACGTTGGTATGAACCAAAGGAAGATTTGGGTTGGTCTACTGTTAAAGGACTTGAACAACTGTCCCCTAATACGGTCACGTACTCGTGTGACTCTTCTTCTTCTAAATTCTTGTTGAATTCTGCTATTGTGACATATTGATAATTGATCAATGGGATTTTATTTTAGTTATCAACTCGTAGTATTTGGTTTGATTGAAGAAAAAGAAAAAGATCAATGGGATTTTATTTTAGTTATGTGGGAGTTTTTTTTTTTACAACATTTTGAGTATATGATTGATTGATTTTAAGAGATGATACTCTCAACAGTCTAACATGCTTGGTCTTGATTACCTTGAGGCCGAGGGCTGGATCATCCTGTCTTTGCATCAAAAGAAGTTAGTTGTTGGTTTTGTTGCACTATCAATTACATTAATGGTGGTGATTTAATGTGTGACGACTAGTTGTTTCTTTCTTTGATTACAAATTTTTCTGATTCTAAAGTAAATCAATTTTTAAGTGTTGAATTGAACAAGTCCTTAATATATTTTTTTTTTTATTTTGTCTTAGTAGACACAAATTTGACTTAATCTCTTTGGATCTCTAAACCTAAAATACGTAGGAAGGTATATGTCCTAAAGATTAGTGTATGTGATTTATTCTCATTATCAAATGAGTGCTTCTTTGGAATCCTTAAAGAATGATATACAAGAAGAAGAAATAATAGCACATTCAAAACAGAAGAAGAAAAAGAGATGACAATCAAAAAGCAGAACCGGAGTTGTTGGATTTGCCGCCAAGCATCATCTCTTTGGCTTCATTGATCTTAGAAGCGAGATAATGACTGCCTCCAGCATCCGGGTGGTTAGCAACCATCACTCTCCGGTGAGCTTCCTTTACCTTCTCTGCCACAACACTCTCCCTGTTACCCACACAAACTCAGTCAATCAAGACAATTGCAAAATCTCTAATATCCTCACATAAAACATAGGATATGCTCCAGAGCACAAATTCAAGTAGCAGATATGAATCTCAGGACCATTTTTTAAAAATGAGGAAGATGAAGAAGAAAGCGGACAACGCACCTAACACCAAGAATGAGAGCAGCTTCTCGGCGAGTCATAGAAGCTTGAAAACCACCTTCATAAAACCTGCGCAATCTAGGCACACGTGGCCTGGCTTTGAAAGCTTGCCAAGCCAATATACCATATCTACCAGCATAAGCAGCTGCAGCTACAGCAGCACCTGCAATCATTGGCGTTGCCTGTGTAGTAGCCACAACAACACTAAGCAACCTTCAGATACCATAAAAAAAGGAACACACTTTGGCTTTGGAAATCAAAAGAATTGTTATCACAGGTAAGATCATATTTGTTGTTCATCGAGAGATAGAGATTAACCAAGTACGACGATGAAAATAAAAAAAACATTGAAGAAACGGTCGATGAAAGGATTACAGAAACACCAAATTTAGTCAGGCTTTCAATATTCACCAAATTATTTTACACAATCTAGAGAACAGAAAAATCCAGATTAAACAGGAATGTCAAGAAACAAGAACAGACTCACAAACTTACCATTATTCACGTAGATTCAAGCGATTTAGTTGTCCGGATAAAATTCAATCGAATAACAAAACCCAATAAAAATTCTTCGATTGTCGATTTTCTCAATCGAATTGGGGAATGGGTTTAGGGTTCTTCAAGTGGGGGAGAATTAAAAATAAAAATAAATGTCAGCTGCTTTCTTTTACTTTTATTTTTTGCGTGTGCAAGAGGTCGGGATTAGCCGGTTAGGCGAGTATTTCTTTTATTCTTTTTTTTTAAGGTCGGTTCATAAAAATGGTCGGTTAGGTGAGTCAAAGTCAATACCTTCTTCCTTTGCCAGAGGATCTCATAACAATGATAAAATCTCAGGCTTGATACTAACGACTTACAAATTAAGATTTTCTTACGAACAACCTTAATCTTAATTCTTAAAAAGGAACTTGAGATATAAGAGTAGAGCATTATTGATTCCAATTCTTACATAGAGCCTTAATCAAATAAATACAAACTGGGTATTTTCCAAAATAAATAAATCACTTAAAAAAAAAATACTCAAAAGGAAAAAACAAAAGAACATGAATTTAAAAGGTACACTTAATCGTCGAATAATAAAAATTTATCATCGTAAAAATAAATGACTGGCGCTTACACTGCACAAATGAATAACGTACTGAAGGGAAACAGACAACAATCTCTCTCGGACACACCCCATAAGTGGAAAAATAAAAATACATTAAAATACAAAAGTAAATACCTCAGCTGCCTCCTCCGTTGGTCACGGCGACGCTGCTATTCTCCACCTTAGGTGGAGCTGAGAATCGCCGTGGTTTAGGCAATGCAGGTGATGTAGGATATGAGAGCCGTTTCTTAGCCGATGCCTTATCTGTTAACCCATCATTTTCCTGCGTGGTACCACCTAATGGGCTCTGCGGCTTGAGCCTGGCTCGAGCTGATTTAGTTGGAACCATGTAGCTTGGGAGAGCCGGTGAGCCACCGAGGCTCTCGTCGTCTCTTACTGATGACCCAGCAATGCTGTGTCTACGGTTCCTCTCAGACAGGACCGAGATCGTGCTTTTGGCATCGTCATCGTTGTTGTTAGATTTTCTTGAGGATTGGTTTAGCCTTGAGGGAGTTGGAGGAGAGAAGAAACTGTTTTTGTTTCTTGGGGTGGCTCTTGCAGATGATGGTGTGTTTGGTTGAGTTGAGCTATTACGGTTAATAGATCCCTTCGAAGCAGCATTGTCATTGTTGTTGTTGCTGTTCTGTTCTTTCTCGGAACTCTCTAATGGCCGACCAGCCATCCATCTCTCTAACCAGCTCCAACCCCATGTTGGGTTGCTCGGATCCATGAACATCGGGTTTGCAGACTTCGAGTTGTTCTTCCAATTTTGCTGAGGATGAGCCACAGATTCAACTTTAATGGATGTGTTCACTTGTTTAACACAGTATCTTTCCATAGAATCAACATTAGGTTACATTGATCGAAATACCTGATGAGAGTATGCATAAGCCAATGCCCTTTCCCTTCTCATCGTTGCCTCGTACTTGCTCAGCAAATTCGCTTCAACTTTTTCCTTTGATTGAATGCTATCATCCCAGTTATCCCCGTTCTGAGAGCAGCAGCAGAAAAAAATGAGAAACTCTTAGCATGAGCAAATCGAACCAAAGATTTCCATTTTCAGGTAGACAAGAGGAGACAATTGATTAATAGTGCAAGTAAACATCAGTCTGGATATAATGCATAGTAAATTAGTAATGCTAGTGAAACTGAGATATGACTATGAACCCTGGCTAGATTAATAAACGGAAACCATCCTACACGATATAACAAACTACCGCTAGGTAAAAACCAACTGTTCTTAGGCACCTCTCACCCATAAGAAAGAAAAAATCTTCAGAGAGAGAGAGAGAGAGATGAATGTAAAAAATAAGAAAACTGTTACAGATGAATGTAAGAGAGAGAGAGAGAGAGAGAGAGAGACAGACAGACCTTCAAGCCAGCTAACTCTTTAGCGTGCTTCTGAAGGAGTTGTTTCTGCCGAGCCTGATTCTCTTCTGACATCCTGATTCTTCTAGCTCGGATCTGTGACTGTACACGAGAGAGAGTCTGCATACATTTTAGAGTATTTGCAGCTTGCCGTTTAACAACAGATCCTTCCATCAATAACTTAAGTCTGACCAAACCCCTCATTGCCCGCAGTGCTCTTCTTGCCTGTATTTCAGATATTATACAACATAAGGTTATACTCAACAAAGCAGCTTTCTTTCTTCCCCTTGACAGAAACTAAAGAAATACAATACCAAAACAACAAGCCAACTCCAGAAAACCAAAAAAACTTATTGTTCAACCTCTTATGAAATTCCAAGGAAGTAAGTTTCAGCAGATTATTAAGCCAACTCAAGAGTGGGATTATTTATAAAACAAAAACATACCAAATAGCCTCTAAATATAGTCTGAATCAAGATCGCAGCCGCTTCTTCGTTTGACTTTCCAACAAATCGAGTAGCCGTAGCACGACGAACAACCTCAGGAGCAGATGAAGATGGAACTACAGGTATATCAGTCGCTGTAACAACACCCACAACATCTGCCGTGGAAGGAGGGGAAATATTCCTGTTCTGCTCAACAATCACTTCAGCAACTCTAACCTCAAGAGGAGGAGGAGAAGAAGATTGTCTGGCATTATCTACCAAAGGAGGATTAGAGATTACACCATTTTGGCTCTCAGCCAATTTTTGTTTCGACTTCTGAAAAACATCAAACATAGAGATGTCAATAGACACGACGATTAATATAATAAGTCAAATAAAACACACAAAAATTCAAAAAATTTGATACCTTTGAATCTGGGCTGAAAGCTTTCTTAACACTTGAAAACCATTTTCCTTTTTTGCCCATCTCTATCTGATCCTTCAGATAGAAAAATGTAAAAACAAATTATTCAATAAGGAAACTGAATCATCAACTGATCTCGACAACACTCTCCTGAAGTATAAATCTCAAGAAACTCAATATTCACCAAACGCTATGGAAAATAAACGATTACAACAGATCTCGATATCTATGAGCTAAATTTGACAATTAAACTCAACAATTGAAACTGAAAGGACCTCGAATTAAAGAGAAAGAAAAAGCCGTACCTGTGAGAGACAGTGACACCAGATCTGATAGACGAGGAGCTCAAAAACCCTTGAAGATAAAAGCTGAAGGAGTCCACCCAATTCAACGCGCTTCTTTTGGTGACCTTATCGGAGAAGACAAAAAGGCTAAGAATCGATGAAGTTTGGATCTTTGCTGAGGTGCCAAGATATGTTCTCTCTTCTTTCACATTATCATAATTACGAAGAGAGAGAGAGAGGAGACAGATGGATTCAAAGCTGTGTGTGTGTAGAGTATTTGTGACGGTGTGTTTGTGCGTGATGCCACTAATTGGGCCGCTTTTATGGGCCCCACTTTACTCTCTTTTATTTTTTTATTTATCCAGCTTAGTTGCTCTTTTACACATTTCATATTTACTTTTTCTTTATAAACTTGTTTGATTAGTTTAATGAAAAAAGTAATGATAAGTTTTACTCTTTTAAGTTTCATAAACACTGATTTTCTTTATTTAAATTGGAATGGTATATTGGTGTGTTTTTTTCTCTAAAAAGGTATCTAAAATATCAGTAACGTGTAAACTGATTAATGTAGGGTTATTGAGTTTTTTACCTTTTCTGACACTATATTTAATGCATTAAAGCTTATCTAGTTATGGGATCGGTAACAGTTACCATCTAAACTTCATACTAATAAAGGACTTTATCCACTAAGGCCATGATCAACGCAGACCTTACCGGGTCTTAAGAAGTGTTTTAAAGATTTTAAAATAATTAAAACAAGATTAAAAGGGTCTTAAGTTTATAAAAGTGTCTTAAATAAGATCTTTTTCAGTCATAAGAACGGACAGGTGGCGATTTATGAGTGGTTGCGGAAAAATAAAGACGGAAAAAGGAAAAAAAAAGTGGTGTACGCGTGTTTGAGTCGGTCTCTCTTCCTTTCTCTCTTTCTTCGGTTTCTCCGGAGGTGACTTTACGATTTCAAAGCCAATCGGAGTCAATCTTCCGATTTGAGAGAAGAAATCAATCGGAAATGGCATGATAAATGGTGGATTCTCCGTTCTGAGTCTTTCATGCTCAGAATCGGCGAATTTGGTTCAAAAAATCAATCTCAAAATCTTTCACCACTGTCTAATCGATATCATGGTAAGAAATATGTGTTCTCTTAGGTATATCGTGTTTTATTAATTGATGAGATTGGATTAGTGTTGTTTGCAATCGGTTTTGAGATAATTGAATTTAGGATTCTGAGGTTAAGATTAGGGTTCTTCACATTCTAGGTTTCATGTAATTGATTTTAGGGTTTTTTCCTGTGATTGAAATTAGGTTTNAAGAATTGCCCCACCGCTTGGAAAGGGCAATATTCACGTGGATCTGGAAAACCCACCATTGTTTTAGAGGCTGTAGCTTCATATGATCTCTGAATATGGCACGCATTTTTTGGCGGGCCAGGTACCTTAAACGATTTAAATATTCTTGACCAATCACCGGTTTTTGATGATATACTCCAAGGTAAAGCTCCAAAAGTGCGTTTCTCTGTCAACAGAAGGGAGTATAAATTGGCTTACTACCTCGCAGATGGTATTTATCCCAAATGGCCAACTTTTATCCAATCAATTTCACTTCCACAGGATCCAAAAGCATGTTTATTTGTTGAACATCAAGAATCCGTCCGAAAGGATGTCGAGCGTGTTTTTGGAGTTTTGCAAGCTCGGTTTGCCATTGTTAAAAACCCAGCTCTTTTTTGGGATAAGGGAAAAGTCGGAAAGATTATGAGAGCATGTATCATACTCCACAATATGATAGTAGAAGACGAACGAGCTGGATACACTCAGTATGATGTATCAGAGTTCGAACACGGAGAAGGAAGTTCACATGTGGATTTGACGTTTTCTACAGATATGCCTACAAATGTCTCCCAAATGCTGGGCATTCGAACTCGACTTCGTGATAGAAACAAGCATCAACAATTGAAAAATGATTTGGTTGAACATGTATGACAATGGCGACAACGTCAACATTAAAACTCACCGTTCTTTTTCCGCTTATGATTTGGAACATTATGTTTTCAATTTTTTTATTCTCATGTATATTAAAATTTTTATTTAAAGGTTTTTTTTAAATGCTTTTATAAATTAAAATGAATGATTTTTTTTTTTTAAGACACTCAAATTAAGTGTTTCCATTGAAAGTGTTCTTAACCAAAAGTATCTTAAACAAAATAAATTAATTAAATTTAATTCATAAATAACTTAAGACACCCATTATGGTGTGTCCATTGGTGATGCCCTAAGATCGATACTCAACGTAAGCTAACGTTACGAATTTCATTGAATTAAAGTTTTTATTCTGTCTTCTTCTTCAATATGAGCTTTTATTCGTCTTTACTTGGGTTGTCGAATTTACATCGTTTTTTTTTTTTT
>VBRH01000010.1:448408-463149 GCA_014578085.1 Cardamine resedifolia | reverse complement strand
TTTTTTTTTTTTTGTCTTCAAATATAAATTTTATCGAATTAATTCATCTGCATAAATTATGCATAATTGGGATAAAGTATGCGTGTTTTATACACGCTTACATTAGTACTACCGACAAAACATGTGAACAAAAATATCCCACCAGTGAGACAGCCTTTATCATTTGAAATATGTTATAACAAGCCACCATATACATTACTTAATACTTTCTGGATTTGATAAATCATGAAAATTAGTTGATCCAAGTTCGCCATATCATATTTTATGTTCAGATCCACCACACTACTTAGGACAATGTTTAGGAAAATGTAATATTTTTATTTATCGTATCACAAAAGAAATTTCACAGTTATTTTTAATAGGAAACTTATTTTTTATTTCACAATCGCGAAAATATCATTTTGACATTACAATGAATATATCACTAATAAGAAGATTGAAGGAGTATTTAATTTTGTCCAATGGATTAAGTATTATCTGCCTGAACCATTGACTTTTTGAAGAAACTCAAAAGGTTCCTTATCGGTGGCCAGCTTGTACCAGTCTACTTATAATTTTCGTAATTAAATAACGGAAGATTTTAAATTTAAAAATGTCCAATCACTCCATGTGGCGTCTTCTCTGTTTCGTTTATAGAAAAAGCCCTTTGCAGTTGTTTTCAAATATGTATGTATGTATAAATAAGTGAGAACTAGCCGTTAGATATTTGATAATTCTAAGTTCTAACTAATCATATGATTAATTGTCGTCCAATATAAGGATATGCTTCTGATAATATAATAATATTAATTGGTATCGCCAAAATTGGTAGTTAAATTGGGATATGGACATTCCACCTAATGTATAATTCAGGCATCTCCATTACGATGACGAAAATAATGATAATAATAATTTCCAGCCCTTGAGAAACTTTCTCTTCCCGTCGGTCCATTTTGTTTTTAGTCTTCTTTGCATTTCAACAAATGAAATATATACACATAAATAATATTTTTTGTTTTGTTTTTAGACAGTAAATTATGTGATCTATGAATTTTCAATAAATCAATTTTATTTGTTTTAAAACAAAACCAATATAATTTGGAAAATAAAAATAACTAGAACCAAAAGTTGAACCGAAAATCGATTTGGCTTTATATGTAAAATGTAAAAATGGGGTATGGAAATAAGGTCAGGGCCGTTAGCGTTTTAAAGATATTAGATAGATGAGCCAGAGAGTTTGGTAACGACCCGACATAATGTTTTGTCGTTTTGTAGAACATAACAACGGTAGAAGATTCTTATATTGGCTAACACCTAAACGGCTAAACCTGACTCTCATAAATAACCCATACTTTTTTCTTCCAGTAAATTTAATTAAATTAGCAGTTTTTATATATAGGTTGTTCCATACATCTTCTTGGTGAAATTAATTCAGTGTTTTCAACCTTTTTAACTACTTCAGTTCATCTATTTTTCCAGCTCACAACCCCATTTAGAGGGGAAAAAAGGGTTGAAAAAGGGGTGTATGGTTTATAAACTAGTAATATGGTCAGAAAAAGGCTATATACAAATTTGATTAAAGCATGAGAGTTTTAGGGCAGTTGAGTTGAAACAAGTACTGAGAACAACACTCACGATTTGCAAGGAGAGTGGAAAATCACTGGTTTTAAACTCAATGATAAAACATCTGAAACTAGTGGTGTTTATTAAAATATTTGAATTCTTTTCCTTGTGAAATGAAGGTCACTTGCCCCTTTCATCTGCTTCTCTAATTCCTTAAACCATCAAATGACTTATGAGTTATGACTAAGCTCAGGGGAAAGTTTTGTGGATTTAGCCATCTAGGAGTAATTTTAAATATTCACCTCAAAAGCAAATAAAGATTAATAGCAACACAATATGGCTTTATCTGAGAAGGTTGTTCTTTGTTGTTTCCTTCAAGACATCATATAGTTTAAAAATTTTCCCAAATCTAAATATCCCAACCAACCAGATATTGATCTAAGGTAATATATATGCCTTCTTACACGATTAGACAGAAGATCAAATCTGTTCTTAGTAATAGCTGATAGTAGTTCTTTATGGGTTTTAGATTGGTACCTCAAGGTTCAATGCTAGGATTCTGAAGCAGAAAGCGAGCGCTGTGTAAGATGGAAGTAGTCTCCTCATTTGATGCATCAAGCAAACGCAATTCCTTGATCTCCTCCTGCCATTTCTCAACATGTTCCTTGTGTATCCTGTTCATATGTGTGAATGGTGATACTCAAGTGAGTGTATAAACATATCAATTATGGTACATACAGAAACATTATAGAGTCTCTTCAATCTAACATGATCAAGCGTTCTTCAAAATCGTTACTGAGTTCTTTGAACAATGTCTTCCCTGATTCTAGCAAGTTGGAAACCTAGACAAACAAACAAAAAAAAAAAAGCATCAATCGATGAACAGCTTGATAATCATATAAAATTCTTCCTAAACTTAGGCTAATTCGTTAATGGCAAAGAAATTATCACAGCTTACAGTTTGTGTGAAGCTCTCAATCTTATCGAGAATTTGAGCAATGTTAAGTTCCATCTCATCAGAAGCAACAAGTTTCGCCTCAGTTTGTTCATTCTCAATGGTATTATCATCAAGGCTCATTCCATCTCTCGAATCTACGTTTCCTTCTTCATCCTAATCAAATTTCCAGGCCAAAACATAAAAATCTGATCCACTCACAAAATCATCATCACGAGATCAAAGAGAAATTCAAAAACAGTCGAGAAACATACTGATGGTTTCATGCGTTTCCGAAATCCGCCCTTCCCGCCGTCTTCTTCCATCTCAGTGATTATCAAACTGCAATAGTTTCAAACAAATACTCATCAACTTCGAATTTCCAAGTTTATGAACGCAAACATGTAACGATTACATCCACAACAATCTACTCGATACGATCGAATCCGCTGACTAAAGCATCGCAACAAATTTCGATTTCAAATCTAAAACTGAACGATTACATCCCAAACAATCTAGCTGACGATCGAGATCGAGAAAACAAACTATGGAAACGGATTAACAGAGAACTTACGCTTAGAGACGAGACCACGCGATGAAGATCGAAGAATAGCTCAGCAGGAGTTTTATAGAGAATGACTGTGGAGACTGAGGAAGATGACCCAATTTGTTATTCCGAGAATCTATTTATACTACTAATTTATTTCTAAGAATTTATTTAAATTTAGAATTTAGTTGATTATATATCCCTTGGATTCCAGATGAAATTCTGAGGTTTTGAAAAATATTCATGACTTTGTATCCATTCATAATCATCACCAATTATCATTAACGATTAGGATTATTACTCGAGCGGAGAATCTGGAGTTGAGTTTACAATGGTTATTTTGTATTCGGTAGAATAACAAACTGAACAAGATAATTTGCTCATACAATGCTAATGGCGTTTTAAGGATTTAAATGTCAATGAGTTTTCGTTATGACTAAACTCAAGAATGAAAGCAAATATAAACAAGTCAAATTGTGAATCGATTTACACAAACCCCAGTAAATCCATACATATACCGATTAGAAAAAAACAGAACATACAACAATATTTACCGAACAAGATATAATCTCTTGTACAAGCTCCCCCAAAACTCGGGAACAAAACCAAAAAACTATACACGAGACTAGATGAGATAACTTACTACCTTAACTTACCTTACCTTAAGAGTGAGCAACTTCAAATTCACTTCTTCTGCCTGACTTTCTCTGCATCAAGACCTGTTATAATCATCTCGGGACCTTTTAACCCCAATCTGAACTAATATATGATCATCTGATGATGATGATGAGGAAGGTGATGATTGATGATTTACTCTTGGTGAGTTTGCTCCGTTGTTGCTGCATTGTTCTTCTTTTTTTATACCAACAGACCGTTGACGGGTAATGTTCCTCTTTCTTGGAGGATTGTCTTTTTCAGCATCACTCTCGTCACTGATCACAATCGCATCTGCAAACAACATACACTTTTTTTACATGAGAGATTCACAATATCTCTTTAATCAAACATACCAAAAACCACTTGGGCACATACCTGCTACAGTGTTGTTCACATTATGATCATCCACCACAATAACATCATTCTTGAAAGTCACACTATGATCATCCACCACAATAACATCATTCTTGAAAGTCACACTATGATCATCCACCACAATAACATCATTCTTGAAAGTCACATTATGATCATCCACCACAATAACATCATTCTCGATAGCCATATCGTTCCCTCCTTGACCGATGGCATTCTCAGCATCGTAGAGCGATTTCAAGAATGAACATTTAGTTTCAACCGCGCCAAGTCTCTCTGTTAATTCAACACACTTTTTCTCTATCTTCTTACACTCCTCCCCTTTTTTCTCTTTCGCAATCAAGAGCTCCTGATTCTTAATCCTCAACTCATTGATCATAGCATCTTTCTCACTTTCCATTCTCTCCAGTTCCTCAACCATTGTCTTCTTATACTCCTCTTCTTCTTTCTCTTTCACAATCAAGAGCTCCTGATTCTTAATCCTCAACTCATTGATCATAGCATCTTTCTCACTTTCCATTCTCTTCATTTCCTCAACCATTGTCTTCTTATACTCCTCTTTCTCTTTCGCAATCAAGAGCTCCTGATTCTTAATCCTCAACTCATTGACCATAGCATCTTTCTCACTTTCCATTCTCTTCATCTCCTCAACCATTGTCTTCTTATACTCCTCTTCTTCTTTCTCTTTTGCAATCAAGAGCTCCTGATTCTTAATCCTCAACTCATTGATCATGGCCTCTTTCTCGCTGTCCATTCTCTTCATCCCCTCAACCATTGTCTTCTTATACTCCTCCTCTTCTTTCTTTTTCCCAATCAAAAGCTCTTGATTCTTAATCCTCAACTCATTGATCATGGCCTCTTTCTCGGTCTCCATTCTCTTCATCCCCTCAATCATCTTCTTAGACTCCTCTTTCTCACTTCTCTCTGTCTCTAAATCCTTAAGCAAGCGTAGATTTTTCACATCAGGTTTCATAGGTTGGTTATGCATCTTCGGGAGATGCAACTTCATCATCTCATTCATTTCGTTTACAATCTTATAACTTTCCTCTAGAATTTTGTAATCTTCTACTAGCAACTCATGATTCTCCTTCAGAATCTCATATTTTGTCGCCAAAAGTTTCTCTTGAGCAAACACATTGCTTCTCCCAGCATTAGCCACCGACGAGATCTTGTTCTTCCCCGAATTTTCCGGACGAGCTGATAATTGTCCAGTCATGACTTCGAAACCCTAACCTGGAACAACAACACAAACAGAGTCAAGCTTTTTCTAGAGCTTAATCTTACCAAATTTCCAAAATTTCAGAGATTCTGTAGAAACATAAAACCCAATTTCGTTCTAAGCTCCACCGAAAGAGGAACAGGAAGTTTAGTAGTCTCGGATCTCTCTACAAGCTAAACCTAAATGTACAATGAAAGAACAAAAAAGTGAGGAAATTTTCCAGAGAAAAATCTTACCCAGAAAATCTCTTAATCTTCTTCTTCAAACGGCCAGAAGAGAGAAAGAACTATTTGGAAAATGAAAGGAGCTATAGAAGGAAGAAGCAAATCCCTAGAAGGAGAGAAAAAATGAAGCGGGAATGCCAAAGGTCAACATATTCATGATCATACATATTTATTGTTTGGTAAATTTGATTTTTTTTTTTAAATTAACAATATTGTTTTATTTCCTTGATATAATATTGTAGTGTATATCCTAATTAACAAATTATTACAATATCCTACCGCATATTTACAATGCATTTAGATACTATCTTATATTTACGGTAATATTTGTTGTATAGATAGATACTATCTTAACAAACATACCGTAAATATACTTTAGTAGATATCGAATTTTAGTAGATATGGATATCCATTTTTTATGTACCTTAGAAATGCTACTACCGATTTTGGGTACCTGGGAATGATGATAGTAGTTACCTGGTAAAAAAAATCAGCTTATTGGTAGTAGCATATTCTCATCATTCCCTTCAAACAGCATATTCTCATCATTAAGGATATTAAAAAAATCAATATCTACTAAAAAAAATTAATATCTACTAAAAAATTAATATCTACTAAAAAATCGATATCTATTAAAAATCCGATGGTATCGATATCTATTAAAAATCGATTTTTTAGTAGATATAAAAAAAGAAAATTTTCATTTTCCCTAAGTCAGTAATATCAAACTCTTCTTTCATATATGATTTGAACTTCTCAAGCATATTCTCATCATTCCCATAAAGACTAACAATAAGAATTTTGTTACCTTCACCAGCTTTCACGAAAAGTGTGTGTTTATATTCACATCTTTGAAACCCCTCTCTTGTGACATATGTCTTGATTCTGCTGTACCAAACACGAGGAGTCTGCTTTAGACCATATAGAGCTTTGATGAGTTTGTAAACCTTCTGCTCCTCTCCTTTCTTTATATACTTCTTTATATACCCTTCTGGCTGTTCCACATAAACGTTTTCAGATAATTCTCCGTGAAGAAAAGCGCTCTTCACATCTAATTGATAAATACACCAATCTTCTTATGCTGCGAAAGCCAAAATCATTCTTATTGTATCCCAACGAACTACAGGGGCAAATACCTCATTATAGTTCACTCCTTCTTGTTGCGCATATCCCTTGACTACCAGTCTCGCCTTGTATTTGTCTACTTCTCTTTTCTCTTTAAGCTTCGATTTGTAAACCCATTTTACTTCAATTTTCTTTGCTCCTTTTGGTAGCTCCATGAGATTCCAAGTGCCGTTTTTCTCTATTGATTCCAGCTCATTTTCCATGGCTTTTATCCATTTCCTATCTCCAGCGGCTTGATCAAAAGTAAATGGATCATCAATGGCAGCAAACATGAGATAATTAACAACTTCTTCTTCTTCTTCTTCTTCTTCTTCTTCTTCTTCTTCTTCTTCTTCTTCTTCTCTTCCAGTTGCATAATCTTGTAGATAACTAGGTGGCTTTCTAACTCTCGGAATCTAGACACGAATTTGAGGACCTTGAGATTGAAAACCCTGAGAAACTTCTTCTTGCCTTGCTTCCGTGATTGTTTCTGCAGAATTTTCCTCTCCCGAGACTTGAATTGATTCATCCTCATTCAGCTCAACATTTAATTCACAATCCTCACAGACCAGCTTTTCATCATTTGTTTCCCCATCTTTCTTCTTCCAGTTCCAACCCTTATCTTCTTCAAATACTACATCCCGACTCGTCACTACCTTCTCTGTTACAGGGTTATATAAGCGATAGCCCTTTGATTTTTTGCTCACCCTAATTAAAACACATGATATGCTTTTATCGTCTAACTTCTTTCTTCTTTGATCTGGGACATGGACGTGTGCTAAGCATCCAAAAACTCTGAAATAATCGACAGTGGGTTTTACTCCACTCCACATCTCTTCAGGCGTCTTATCTTTTAATACCGATGTTAGACTGCGATTCAGCACACGCACAGCCCATATAACTGCTTCTGGCCAGAGTCTTTTTGGTACATCTCTGTCGTTTAAGATGCTCCTCACCATGTTCATGATTGTGCGATTCTCTCCTTCAGCTATTCCATTTTGCTGCGGTGTTTTGCTGCAGCATGAAAGCGGTTGTGAGCTGCCTGCTTATCCCTGTCTCTTTGCAGAACTATATGAACTCCTTAGATAAATACTCCCCTCATCTGTCAGTCCTTAAACAGACAAGTGCATCTCCAGTCTCTCTTTTGACTTGGCTTTTAAATCTTGTAAACATCAAAAAGGTTTCAAACTTGTTTGATAAGAAATATACCCAAATCTTCCTACTGTAGTCATCGATGAAAGTTATGATATATCTTCTATCACTGTTTGTTGTTGGAGAAATTAGACCGCAAAGATCTGAATGTACCAGCTGCAATCTCTTTGAATATCGTCATTCACTCTTCTTTGCAATACTTGTACGATGTTGTTTTCCAACCAGACAACTAACACATTTTTCATCTTCTCCTGATGCTTTCAAAAACGGTAATCCTCTCACCATACTCTGAAATTTCAGAGTTCTTAAACCTTTGTAATTCAAATGTCCATACATGCGATGCCATAGCTGGAATTCGTTTGTTGCAGTAGTTTGTAGACACTCAGACTCAGACATCACACTCTTAGCATCCTTGGTTGCCATGATCTTGAACAACTTATTTGTTGTAATCTTGGACTGAAAAATGCATCCCAGCTCTGGATGATAAAGTCTGCATACTCCTTGCTTCATTAACACTTCACATCCCTTTTCAAGAAGTTGTCCCACGCTTAGTAGATTACTTGCTCGTTCTTTTCCAAGATACACATCGGCGATGGTGTGTAACCGCCCATCCACTCTAAGATTCACATTCTCTTTTCCAATTACTGACAGAGAGAAATCATTACCTAGCTTCACCGTGTGTTTAAACCCTTCATCAAGTGTTGAGAACCACACTTTGTCTCCGCACATATGGTTGCTGCAACCAGAATAAAACAACCAGGCCTCTTCCTTTGATTCAATGCTTCCCGTGAAAGCCAGAAGCAGCACATCAGATTCATGTTCTTCTTCTTCAACCTGGGCATAATCAGCCATCCCAACTTGGACATTCATATTGAAAATGTCTGAATTTGTGGCACTTGAAGCATTCTATTGTTGCCTTGTCCGCCTCCTCTTCCTCTTCCTCTACCGCTATAAGTCACTTTCATCACATGCTCTTCTACGTCATTGATGCCAAGGTTGGTTTTCTTTATCTTATGTTCATGTACTAACAATGAGCTTTGTAAAGCATCCACTGAAAGATTTTCAATATCCTTGGACTCCTCAATAGAGCAAACTATATAGTTGAAACTCTCATTCAATGTACGCAGAATTTTCTCCACAATTTTGACATCTTGCATGTCATCTCCACAGTTTCTCATATCTCGTGAAATAATCAGAGATATATTCTCCATTCTTCACCTCTAAAAGCTCAAAATTCTGTCTCAATGTCTGTAATTGAGCACGCTTCACCCTCGAATTACCTTGGTATTTTATCTTCATCGAATCCCAAATCTACTTGGAAGTCTCCTTCAAAGTGATTGTCTTGAGAATCGATTTATCAATCGCACTGAACATGTAGTTTTTTGCCTTGAGGTCCTTCAATCTTGCCTCGCCAAGAGCTTTCTTCTCTGCCTCAGTCAGCGTATCCTCATTCTTGGTTCCATGACTCCCTCTTTCACCACATCAAAATACTCCTTTGATCTTAAGAGATTCTCCATGAGGAGGCTCCAATGATCATAGTCACTATCGAACCAAGGTATGATCGGTTGCGCAAAGTTACTCGATTCTCCCATTTCACTCACCTGTGTTTGTCACTCTCTCACTCCTCTCTCTCACTTGTCTTTCTCACTCGTGAGCCAATGCTCTGATACCAATTGTTGTATTCAGAGAAAGACACAAATTGAAGCTCAATACTTTGATACTTCTTATTAAAGAGGCTTAGCCTTTAAACAGACAAAGATGAAGACTTAATCTTCGTGCAATAGCTGAAACAGAAACTGCAAGAGATAAATTCAAAACAACCGAAATACTTGGACCACTATCAATCCTTTGTTTGACTCCTAAAGAACCTAATCTTATTCTTGAACTGAAATTGACTAAATCAAACCCAACAATATTGTTGTATTCAGAGAAAGACACAAATTGAAGCTCAATACTTCGATACTTCTTATTAGAGAGGCTTAGCCTTTAAATAGACAAAGATGAAGAATTAATCTTCGTACAATAGCTGAAACAGAAATTGCAGGAAATAAATTCAAAACAACCAAAATACTTGGACCACTATCAATCCTTGGTTTGACTCCTAAAGAACCGGATCTTATTCTTGAACTGAAGTTGACTAAATCAAACCCAACAATGCCTCTCCTAAACTGAAAACGCTAGTCTCAGTTTACTCTGCTACACACTCCAAGCTTCTCTCTTAGTCGAACAAAAACCTCCAAGCGCAAGGCTTTGTCAATATGTCTGCAACCTGTTCATTAGTCCCACAGTGAACAAGCTTTCCAACTCCATCCTTAGTGAGATCCCTCAAGAAATGAAACCGCACATCAATGTGCTTGCTTCGACCATGAAGAACATGGTTCTTTGATAACTTAATGGCCGAACTGTTATCACATAGAATGGTAGTGCTCCCTGACTGCTTCAGACCAAACTCTTCTAAGATCCTTCTCATCCAAAGACACTGACAAGCACAGTAAGCTGCAACTACGAACTCAGCCTCAGTTGTAGATAATGTCACCACATGTTGTTTCTTAGACGCTCAAGCAACAGCTCCTCCACCCAGCAAGAAAGCATAACCTCCTCCTGTCATCAATATCTCCAGCATAATCACTGTCTGTAAAAACAATTAACTCTTCAACAGCTCCTCTCTTGTAAAACACACCAAAACTCAAGGTTCCTTTTAGATATCTAAGTACTCTTTTTGCCGCATTCATGTGTGGACAAGTAAGAGCCGCCATGTACCTGCTTAATAAGCACACCACATACATCATGTATGGTCTCGTTGATGTGATGTACATCAAACTACCAATAAGCTGCTTGTACAGAGTTGGATCCACCTTATTCCCATCGCCTTCCTTTGAAAGTCATATTTCACACTGTAAATTAAATATTTCCAAGATTTCACCAACATATTTTTTTTGATGAATAAAAATTCTTTCTGCATCTTGTCTCACTTCAAACTCCCAAAAAGTATTTCATTCTCCCTAACTCAATCATATCAAACTCTTCTTTCATAGATGATTTGAACTTCTAAAGTATATTCTCATCGTTCCCGATATCAAAAAAATCAATATCTACTAAAACAATCGATATTTACTAAAAAAAATCGATATCTACTAAAAAAATCGATACCTACTAAAAATTGAACTTCTCATCATTCTCATCATTCCCCATATGAATATGCTACTACCAATAAATCGATATTTTTTTACCAGGTACTAAAAAAATCGATATCCATATCTACTAAAAATCGATATCGATATCTCCTAAAAATCTGTATATGCTAAAAATCAGCTTATTCCCAGGTACTAAAAATCGGTAAAAATCATCGATTTTACCAGGTACTAAAAAATCGGTAGGTAAATATACTATCTTAACAAATATACCGTAAATATACTTTAGCATATTCAAATTATATCCTAACTAACAACATTAACCAAACAATGAATCGTAGGACTAGATTTGCAGATCCATGAAAATCTGTGATGGTACTGAATTGACAAGGAGCTACACAAATTGATAGATCTTTCTGCACCAGTAAAGAGGGTTTAAACTTTGCTGTTATCTTCTCTTCCTCTTGCGCTCATAGGCCTGCCCTTTGTAACACTGATGCAAAAATCCCAAATGGTGAGACAAAACTGTATTACAAGTTACAACAACAACCCAAAGAGGAACCAAACCCTTCTACTCTCTCACTTTCTTTGGTTACAAGCAAAACCTACGATTACTGGTTTCCTTTGATTTCACAGGATTTAACCTAAATCCGAAGCTATTTCATTCATCAATTCCATAATCTTCACCAAAGTACTTATCCACAAGACTGTTAGCCATGACTCTCAGCTCTTCGTTTTCATGGAACTGGAACCTTTCCATTGCATCAATGCCGTCTTCTCCTTCCACAAGCTTTGGACCTTCTCTGTTTGGCATTCCTCTTAAAACCTACCATACAGATATCAAAACCCATCAGGGTAATTTTGGATCCACAAATGACTATCGGATATCAGCATAGAAGCAAACTCGGGTCTCATTGACCTTTTAAGATCATTTAGTTAGTTGCTTACCAGTTCAATGAACTGAAGACCAAGCCTAGCAGCTTCGATATCGGGAGATCTGACCATCTCGATAAAACCCGAGAGGCAACCGCCTCTGATAATGGAGACTAAGTGCTCTTGAATTATCCCTGCTTTTCTGTCTCCTTCTGCAGATTCTACACAGAGATTTCCCAAGACGTAGGCAACTTCTTTCCTTATGTCAAACGGTGATGAGGAAAGAAGCCGTAGCAACAATGGCATTACTTCTGTGGAATGTATCATTCTCTTGTGTTCAATAGATCCGGCAGCTATATTAGATAGCACCCATGCAGCTTCCTACAGAATTGAGATTAGTGATGAAAGCTTCATATAATTGTAAAAATCGAAGTGGTTATGTGATAGTGACCTTCTTTAAAACACGGTGCTCGCTTCTTAAGCACTTTGCAAGCACACCAATGATACTTTCTGAAATTTGATTAGGAATGTGAGTATTTATGATTAAGGTAATGGTGGTTTACCCGAAAAAGATAACAGATACTAACCTTCAGTCTTATGTTCACGGATAAGGATGGTCAATATTGCTTTTGGATCAACAGCTACAAAGTTTCCTAAACTTCGTAGAACCTGCATCCAAACTTATGTTTTAGAGAGAATCAAGAATACAGCATATGAAACATAAAACTATACTATCATGTACTTAGTTTTCTGATTTTAATCATTCATGCTTATATGAATATAAATGAAATCAATGGGACCTTGTAGCAATGACTTGAATAGCATAATATGAACTAGAATCCTGTTTCTTTTTTACTCGAAGGTCTCTCTGAAAGTTACCGGGATGAGAAGTTGTAGACTATTTGAGGTTGCTAATCTTTCAATAAGTAGTTGAAGAATGCCTCCCTTCAAGAGCATACTGGTAGCGATATCAGAAAGGGCAGAAAGGTAAACAACGATCCATGCAATTTCTGTGGCAATTTCTTCATCCCTAAAACCAACAATCAATCATACTTTGATCAAGTTATCCACCAAGGTTGAATAATTGGCATAAAAAAGACCCGTATGAAGCTCAAGAATCAGTAAGAAGCAAGACACCACAAGCAGCTAAGAGAGTTGAAACTTTGCTCACGTTTTCTTCAAGTGTCTAAGAATTGCGTCAAGTATCCCTTCGACTCTAACAAGTTGTGCTGCCGCCTGTGGATCAGGTCCCTATAATAAGGCATGGTGAAAGTACTATATAAAAACCGCTTGTAAATTATAACAAATGTGATAAAATGCACCCCAGATTTTTACACACCTTAATCAGATTTGACAATGCCCATGCAGCTGTTCTTACTGTTGAACCCTTGTCGGGAAAAATCATACGTGCTAGAGGTGGCAAAGCTCCTTGAGAAAGAAGAACATTTCTCAAATCTTCTCCTTCACCCGCAACATTACCAATTGCCCATGCACACTGCTCAGCCACCGGTGCAGAGCTCTTTTCTGAAAACAAACTTGGAAGCATATGAAATCTAATCCAACAAAAATAATAGAGTAATAACAAACTTGGTTGGCCAGTACAAACCTCCAAGGTGAGCAATGAGCAACGGCAGTGCAGGTAATAGAGCTTTGGTTTCTTCAGGTTTTCCAGCAGCGATGTTTGTGAGACACCAAGCTGACTCAAGTAACTGCAGTTAGACAGAACTGGAATCAAAAGATTACAAACTTCCTTAATTTGTCTGATTTCAATGCATATGAGTAACTCAAAATAATCTTGCAATATACGAAATCTATAGTAAAGTGCTAGGCAAATATGCAAGTAAATGAATCAAGTAACAAAGGGATAGCACTAAAGCATATATAAGGCCAGTGTAAGAACCTGTTCATTGGAAGAGCCAAATGAAAGACACAGCACAAGTAAAGGTACTGCACCGGAGCTGAGCGCAGCTTCAACAGGAGGGAACTCAGATTTTGACAGTAAACGCCTAAGTTCCCGAAGAGCAGTCACCTTCTTCTGCATAGCCCCTTTTCCCCTGAAAATTGAGCAAGAAGATGAAAAATACCACCAGATTCCATAAAAATGGTATTGTGTATCACTAATTACTAACAATAGTATAAACAGTGAAGAAAACGAAAAGAATGACAAACCATCATCTCCTTCCAAGGCGTTCAAGTTTTACTAAGTGGAAAGATTTAACTTACTGAAATTGAACAGCGGACTTGAGCTCTTCCACGGCTTTATTGGTTTGAGCCTCTAATATTGGCTGTTCTTCATCAACCATCATCTCATTCTCAACGTCATCACCATCAGTACCCACCCTACAAAGCCGCTTTGCCCTAACCAGTAACTCCCTTCGTTCCTTGGCCACCGTAACAGCTTGTTGCCGTCTTCTTTGTCCCGCAACATTCCCAACTACACACCGCCACATCCAGATATACAATCAAATCTATGTCGCCGATTGAAAAGTACAATCATTTTAGGATACTCAATATACCAATACTTATAACGCTAAATTTTGTCATGTAACAAGAACACTCTTCATCAGTAACACTAATACTACTCAGGTGCCAAATCAAACTCGAGGGTTTAAGGTAAACCCCAGAAGGAAAATACCTAATATCTCTCCTGTACACTTTCGTCAAGATTTTCCAATTACAGAAACAGAGAAACTAGGCAAAGCCAAAACCAAAGGCGAAGAAATATAAATCACCTGAAGACTTTATTGGGTCTCTTCGATCAGACGCGGAGCCTTCATCTGCCATTGGAGAAGCTATAGCAGCACCGCTAGTTTCTTCCAGACTAGGAGTTGATTCAGAAATTTCACCGGAGAAATTTTTTTATTAGGAAGCAACAAAAACGATTTACGAATTTGGCCGACAAAAAAAAATAAAAAATATTTACAAGTTGGATAATTTGGAGCCCTTCCCTCGCACGGTCGCTCGCACCTGCCCGCCCAATTAAAAA
>VBRH01000010.1:405172-427506 GCA_014578085.1 Cardamine resedifolia | reverse complement strand
TTTTAAAATGTGCAAGATTTGAATTGACACATATATGTATGAAGATGATATATAAACAATTAATCAAGTCAATATATGGAAAAAATTAATATTTGTAGAAAGAAAACTTATTGCAAATAACATAAAACAATAGAGTACAAAAAGCAAACTTTTTTAACAATTATGACCATATATAATAGATAAATCTGGCTTTACAATCGTTTTAAACTATGAGTTCATTTTAATTAAATGAATAAATCCAAAAATACCCACCTAACTATTTATAAACATACAATATGTGATTAATCTTTCTCAAATAAAAATAGGATAAAATATCATTTTAGGATACTTTAAATATTAAATATTTCATAATTTTAGGATACTTTAAATATTAATTATGTTTTCTCCCAACTTCTAAACACACCATACAATATAGATATATACACATATGCACGTGTGTCTAACTGCGAGAAAGGAAGAGACTGGCCTTTTCGAAGAAAAATATTATTTATCATAAAAATAAATTCACTCTCGACCCTTTCGAAAAAATTCACAGATCGACTTAAACCAAAGAAAAAGAGAAAAGTAGATCTCTATAAAAACATCTCCCGGATCTCTCAGCATTGTTTAGACAAATAAACTTTATCGTATAATAATTTTTTTTTTTAATAATAACAGACCCTATTTCAAAATAATCTTTATATATACATATACTTTCGTGCATTGAAAATTTCTTCCTCATCTTCTTTGGTCTTTTCTTGTTATTTGGCATAACCAAAGAGTCAAGCACATTCAAACATTCTCAAGCCCTAAAACCCAAAAGAAACTTATATGCTCTTGTTCTTGTTCTGCTTCACCCCTCTACAAATTAAACCCTAATTAACTATCTCTTTTGTTTGTATACTGTTCTAAACCGTCTGATCATCTTCTTGTTTTCTTGCAAGATTTTATAAAAAAAAAAAAAACCCAACTGTTCTTGTTCTTTAGCTCTGTTTTATATCAAAACACAGATATGCAGATGATTCCAGGAGATCCGTTTTCTATTTCATCTTCCATGGGAGGATTTGTTCATCAAGAAACACACCTTCATCATCTTCAGCAGCAGATCTCTGACCTTAACCCTAATTCTAACCCTAACTCTAATGCTAAACCAAACTCTTCATCAACCAAGAAGAAGAGAAATCAACCTGGCACCCCAGGTACTCACTTTCATCACATGTATTGTGCATGTGTGTGTCATATATATACTTATATATATGTATTTCTACATGCACACTCATAAATGTAAAAGTAGAGGGTCGAACATAATATGCATACATATGCTGTAGAAAGCTCCATATTTTTTTGCAAATTTGATTTCAATGAAATTGACATTTAACAAAAATGCATATATATATATATATATACATATATGTATTGCTGAAATAATCACAAAATCAATATTCGCATATGCATATACATCTCTATATATCTTGCTTCTATGTATATTTCACCCTTTGATTATATCCGGATGATCTTTGTTACATAGGTGTTTCTTTTATAATCTCTAAGTACAACATCGTTGAATTCATTAGAACAAAATATGTGTTACAAAAACTAATGATAATTCAATTCGTATCTAAACATTTATACATGTACAGATCCAGATGCAGATGTCATCGCTCTATCGCCAACAACTCTCATGGCGACAAACAGATTCGTGTGCGAGATCTGCAACAAAGGGTTTCAAAGGGATCAGAACTTACAACTCCATCGCCGTGGCCACAATCTTCCATGGAAGCTGAAGCAACGGTCCAACAAAGAGGTGATAAAGAAGAAAGTATACATATGTCCTATTAAGACTTGTGTCCACCATGATGCTTCCAGGGCCCTTGGAGACCTCACTGGGATCAAGAAACACTATAGCCGTAAGCACGGCGAAAAGAAGTGGAAGTGTGAAAAGTGTTCTAAGAAATATGCTGTTCAGTCTGATTGGAAGGCGCACGCGAAAACTTGTGGCACTCGTGAGTATAAGTGCGACTGTGGCACTTTGTTCTCCAGGTACTATTTATTAACCAACATTTGGTATTGGTTGATGCATAAGTTAAGTTTGTGGTATGTGAAGTACACAAGAACTTGGTAATCAGTCTTTTTATAGAAAGATCATGAGATATACAACAAGGTATATAATTCATTTAAAAGTGTTAGTAACTACGAAAGTTGTGTGGCAAACTTTAATAGTATTAGATGTGTACATATATAGTGTCGGTATGAATGTGTGTGCAATGTCATATTGTGATTATATACTGTTGAGAAGCTGGATTAGAGAGCAGAGCATTAATTGAAGACTATCTGACTTTGGGGAGCACTGTTTTATTTTTTAGTTTAAGATTTTGAAATAAAAAAGCTGCATACTTTATGAGTATGATATTCGATTGAGATTATTGATGGTATGAGCATCTTATTTTGTGTGTTTGTATGTGTACATGTCTATTTGGCTTCATTCTTTTCTTTTATTCACACGATATGGCAAACCATACATACATATATTCTTGAACAATATATATATATATATATATATATAATGTTTTTGTGAAATAATAATTCAATTTTATGTTTGTTTCTGTCTTCATGTCGTGAATTTGCATAGGAGAAATAAATGCTTACTCCGGCCAAGAATGTCTTGTTTTGCAAATGATTTTTAATTTAATGCTATATTAAATAATCAACGCCTTTGTCTCACTTCTTTACTTAATTATATTTTCATTATTATTATTATTATCTCATTATCTTCAATTTATGAGCAAAACTAACACGATTTGTAATAAATAATCGATCTATTATAGGAAAGATAGTTTCATCACACATAGAGCCTTCTGTGACGCATTGACTGAAGAAGGTGCGAGGATGAGTTCACTTAGTAGTAACAATCCGGTGATCTCTACGACGAATCTGAATTTTGGAAATGATTCAAATATAATGAATAATCCAAATCTTCCTCATGGATTTGTTCACCGAGGAGTTCATCATCCGGACATTAATGCTGCTATCTCTCAATTCGGTTTAGGGTTCGGACATGACCTAAGTGCAATGCATGCCCAAGGTATATATCATATATCTCAATCATCTTTCTAATAATCTTATGTAAACATTTAATTTCCTAATTTTAATAAAAAAATTTACACAATTTTCAAATTCCGTGTAGGTTTGTCCGAGATGGTTCACATGGCCTCCACCGGCAACCACCACCTCTTCCCGTCGTTGTCATCATCCATTCCTGAGTTCCACCAACAATTCCAAATTCCAACGACTTCCACAAACCCTAATCTCACCTTATCATCATCCTCAACATCACATCAAATCTCAGCTTCACTACCATCACTACAACAACAACACCAAACCCTAAAAGACTCACCTTTCTCCCCACTCTTCTCCTCCTCATCCGACAACAAACAAAACAAGCCTCTCTCTCCAATGTCTGCCACTGCTCTCTTACAAAAAGCTGCACAAATGGGGTCCACTAGAAGCAACTCCACCACAGCTCCGTCCTTCTTCGCCGGCCCAACAATGACGTCATCATCTTCCGCGGCTTCTCCTCCTCCTAGATCGTCTTCGCCAATGATGATCCAACATCAAATCAACAACTTCAACAGCAATGCCTCAAGAGAGAACAACAATCTTGTTCCTCCTCCTCCTCCTCTTAGTGGTGTAACCCCTAGTAGTGTGGATATTAACCCCTTTCAACCGAAAAGGTCGGGTTTAAACCCGGTTCAACAGATGGGTCTAACCCGGGACTTTCTTGGAGTAAGCAACGAGCATCACCCTCACCAAACTGGTCGTCGTCCGTTTTTGCCTCAAGAACTCGCAAGATTTGCTCCATTGCGTTGATTATCTATTTAATTAATTAAATCCGGGTCAGTGCATACTGGACCGGATCAAGAGAAAGATGGGGGACAAGTTTTGGGGTTTAGGATTGGAGGTTTCTGCGAGGAGACAAGTCTAAGAACCGTACCCCCTTGTGAAGCGGTCGGAATGTGGGGACAAATGTTGAAAAGATATATCATATCAATTACATTGAATGTTATGTACTTTTACTATGTTTATGATCACCATGATCATATATATATATACCATGACATGCATGGATTTGTATTTGCGACATTGTCGTTTTTGTAAATGTTATTTTCATTTCGTTATTATAATTAATGATATTATATTCAAGAATAATCTCCAGGCCAGCTTTTCAAGCTTGCTAATACTAGAAATGTTGTTTATTTGATTTTCATTGCTGTCGCGAACCTAATGTGAATGTAGTGATGCATACGAGGATACATTGCTTAAGCCGTTCATTTTTTTGTTTTTCGTCAACTTAAGCTGTTCATATGATATTGTGATATGTTATATTCCAAAGGTCCCCCAACCCAAAAAAATGTACGTCCGGAACTCCCATGAAAATCTTTGGATTTATGATTTTTGTTGTTGTAGTAGATAGTTGAATAATTTAAGGTTGATATATAGTATATAGTTACAGTGAGACTATATTGATTCCCAGTTTCACCCAACAAGATATAATACAGTATATATACTAGGTGATCTTTATAGATAGACTTCTTCAAAATCACGAATTCGAGTTTGATGTTGAGAAATCACTAATTTAACTTGTTTTTTTCTTCGGTATATGAAGAAATTAATTGACCTGAGATTCAAGAAATTTGGTTACCCACAAACAGTCTTCTTTTGAGATAGTCATACGTGAGCGGTATAGGGACTGATCATTACTCTTAAATTCTATAACTTTAGATAATGTCGACAGTTTTATCAGATGTTCCCAAGAAATTAACAGATATGGTGATTGTTGAGTCAACCTACAAAAAGTCGCCTCAAAAGTTTTTTTAAAACATTGTTGACAATAACCTACAAAACATTAGTCAAAACAACCCAACGCCCCTCAAAAGTTTATAAACAAAAGTAAACTCAAATTTAAACAATATTTCAAGTTTCTATAACTGTTTACTTCAAAAAATTCAAAATGTTTTTATTTAGGGAAGTAAATGAAACTGAACGTCCTTGTTGAAAGTGTCTTTCAATAATAGGTAGGTACTTGATCCAAACTAAAATTCTCGAGATGTGTGTAAGTGTTCCTTTGGATTCTACTAAGTTAAAAGTAATTTTAACCGATAGTATTTTCGTAGACTTGTAGGCCTCGTCTTTATTTTGACTTATGCCTATCCTCCACACGAGATAGACATATTTCTTATTATTAGCTTAGTATTACTTACCTTGAAAATATGAAACATGTCGTTTTGTGGATTCATGCATTATTCCTTTTCATTGTCAAAGACAATAAAGCTATTGTAAATATATTTCTGTCAGAAGATATTTATTTAAAAAACAAAAAATATCAAAGTAAGAAGTTGAAAAACACATATTTTTACAAAAGTTCAAAACTTGCCACTGATGTGGTTATTTTCACTGACATTTTAGGCCCATCAAATCTGATATTAGGCCCAGATTAATATCTTTCTGTTGGTATCACTTTTGTATAATAGGCCCAAGAGTCAAGTAATCTTACGTGGCAGAGGTAGACCAACGTGTAATAGGTAGCCCATACGTGTTCGATTTTCATTGGTAACTGGTAACATTCTTAAAAGAGGTTCCACGTGGAATATAATGATTGGATAGAACAACGTGTTGTTACTAGTTACACTTGAAACATGCAAATCAAAATCGAATTTACGATAATCCGAAAACACGAATTTGCGTGAGCTTGAATCAAAGATTCTTCTTCTTCTTAGCTCGTCTCTCTGATTCTGAATATTCCAAAATTGTGGGTGTAACTTCGTGTATGCATATGTATTGAAATCGAGAATGGATCTGTATCGAGTCTGGTCAGGGATGGATTTCTTAGCTTGGAGAGGAATGGCATACACACTTCTTCTCCTTAACTTTGTCTTCGCTTGCCAACTTCTTCTTCTTCAACCTCTCGTTTCCGCTTTAGGTATATATTCTCTCTTGATTTTCCCATTTTCGCTTCAATTTCCTCTGGTATTATTGATTGATGTTTGTTGTTTAGCTGATTTTGGGAATCTTAGGGTTTAGAAATTCGCATCAAATGGCGAATTGATTCTATTTCCTTGTAATTTGATCATTTTGGTGTTGGGATTGTCGCAATTTCCGGCGCTCTGTAGATATTGAGGTTCCCTAGGACTCTGTTTTTCAGGGTATTGAAACATAGTGAATTCCGTTGGAGTGAAAATAAGCAAACTTGCTTGCTCCACATTACGAATTGATCAAATTTTGGAAATTAGGTTATGAGAGTGATTTGGT
Organism: Cardamine resedifolia; assembly: GCA_014578085.1. Taxonomy (NCBI): domain Eukaryota; kingdom Viridiplantae; phylum Streptophyta; class Magnoliopsida; order Brassicales; family Brassicaceae; genus Cardamine; species Cardamine resedifolia. The sequence continues at coordinate 421,221 of VBRH01000010.1, read as the reverse complement.
AATTAGGTTATGAGAGTGAAGCAAGAATGCATTTTGGTATAATCTGTAATTAAGTTATCATTGCTGGTTATTTTGGTACAGATGGTCAATCTGTTGATGCTGCTGAGTTATTTGAGAGGGCATCACAAAGTATCAAGGTCAAGCGTTATAGCGATGCCCTTGATGATCTTAATGCAGCTATAGAAGCAGACCCTGCACTTTCAGAAGCTTATTTTAGGCGTGCCACTGTACTTCGTCATTTTTGCAGGTATAGATATGGCAAAAGGTCCTTCTTGTTTGGATTCGTTGTCATTCAAAAATTTAAGCGAAAAGGCCAGAAGTTGAGCTCTCTTTTCTTTCCCTGTGTTATATAGATACGAAGATTCTGAAAATAGCTACCAGAAATATCTAGAATTTAAATCAGGAGATTCGAATGCTGAGAAAGAGCTCTCTCAGCTTCATCAAGCTAGGAGTGCTTTGGAGACTGCCTCGACTCTCTATGAGTCAAAGGACATTGGGAAGGCTCTTGATTTTGTTGATAAAGTTGTTCTTGTCTTCTCCCCAGCTTGCTCTAAGGTTCACTTCTTGACGGCTATTTGCAATATACTTTAGTACCCATATGATATTCCAGTTTCTTATTGTTTTCATCGTTTTTCACTTCAGGCAAAGCTTCTCAAAGTCAAGCTCCTTATGGTGTCTAAAGACTACTCTGCTGCAATTTCCGAGACTGGTTATATTCTCAAGGAAGATGAAAATAATCTCGAGGCTTTGCTCCTTCGCGGTCGTGCCTACTATTATTTAGCAGATCATGATGTTGCCCAAAGGTTTGGTCTAACTTCAACCCAATTTCCAATTAGAGAGAGTTTGGATCCAAAACTGATATACTTGTTGAGTAAACGCTCTGTTTCAGGCATTACCAAAAAGGGCTTCGTCTTGATCCGGAACACAGTGAACTGAAGAAAGCATACTTCGGACTAAAAAAACTGCTGAAGAAAACAAAGAGCGTGAGTCCTGCAAACCTCTTTGTCTTCCCATAACACTGAGCTTTAGCAGCCAAGCCTTAGTGTTGAAAATCTTTGCTCTATTGCAGGCAGAAGATAATGCAAACAAAGGAAAGTTGCGAGTTTCAATAGAGGACTATAAAGCAGCTATTGCTCTGGACCCTGAACACACTGCACACAACGTTCATCTCTATCTTGGACTATGCAAGGTCTCAGTCAGGCTTGGCCGTGGAAAAGACGGCTTAGAAAGCTGTAACGAAGCACTTAACATCGATCCAGAACTGATTGAAGCTTTACATCAGGTTCATATCATTAAGTATTAAATCGAAACATTCATAACTTTTATCGAACAAACAGGTTTCTGATTCCTACTTTATCAGAGAGGAGAAGCTAAACTGTTGCTTGAAGATTGGGAAGGAGCTGTGGAGGATTTGAAGCAAGCAGCTCAAAGCTCTCAGGTTGGTTAAAGATTAATTTGTATAAACTTCAGTTTTTTACACTCTTTGATGTAACTTGGATCCTTTGACTCAACTAAACACACATCTAATTGTATTAGGACATGGAAATTCATGAATCACTTGGTAGAGCAGAGAAAGCACTGAAGATGAGCAAACGAAAAGATTGGTATAAAATTCTCGGAGTTTCCAGAACCGCCTCTATCTCTGAAATAAAAAAAGCCTACAAGAAGCTCGCTTTACAATGGCATCCCGATAAAAACGTTGGCAATAGAGAAGAAGCTGAGAACAAATTCCGAGAAATCGCTGCAGCTTACGAGGTTCAACAAAATTCCCCATTGCCCTTCCATATTCCGACGCACATGTTCATTGTCTCTCTAATTCTCTAGATATCTGACCTGCGAATTGACCAGGTTCTTGGAGATGACGATAAGCGGGCGAGATTTGACAGAGGAGAGGATCTTGAAGATATGGGTGGAGGCGGTGGTGGCGGAGGATTCAATCCGTTTCATGGTGGTGGTGGTGGACAACAATATACTTTCCATTTCGAGGGCGGTTTTCCTGGTGGTGGTGGTGGTTTTGGCGGTTTCGGTTTCTAACTTGGACATGAAGGAATATGTAACTTAAGACTAAACGTTTCAAATTATTATACTCAAAACCACATTTTGCTTTCTTCATCAAAAAAGTTTTGTTGCAATCGCAATAGTAATGTTGTCTCATTTCGAATCAAAACAATAGCACAAACTATCACACAAATCTCAAAGTACCACAAATTTAAAGCTCTTTTTATTCATAAAATTTCCAATGTGGAGACTCGAGAAAAGCTCTCTCTCTCGAGTTATATCTACAGAGAAGAAAACAGCAATAACGGCCATGGCCACGGTGGCTATTCTGACCCTTAGAACCAGGTTCCCGGCAGGTTTCCGGTAACATGTCTCTTGTACTCTAAAACTTGTTTGTTGTATCTTCTTCAGTTTGCTTACTACGATTATGTGCTTTTCAGCAGACGTTATTAGATGTTTGTGAGACACATGTTAAACTTAGATGAGTGATAAAGGTGTTAAAATCCTCTAAGTGTATACACACTTATAATCTTGTATCCTTGAGTCAAAAAAAGAAAGAATAAAGAATGCAAGTAAGAGGATTAATAAACATAAACATTACATGTTGTGTTTTTGTCTGTCTTGATAACATTATTATCAATAAACAAAGGCTGCATTGTATCACAGTTAAAAACACCAAAGAGGTTCGTCTTTTCCTAAGAGAGAGCCTTATACTTCTTCTCTTTCTCCATCTTCATCATCTTCTTCTCCTCCTCCTTCTCCTTCTTCTCCATCTTCACCTTTATCTTCTCCTTCTCCTTCTCCATCTTCATCTTCTCCTTCTCCATCATCATCTTCTCCTTCTCCTTCTCCTTCTCCATCTTCATCTTCATCTTCATCTCCTTCATCTCCATCTTCTTCCTCTTAGCTATCACACGTGAATAAGCTGATATAAAGTATAAACAAGGAAACAAATGAGAGGTTTTAAATTGTTACTAAGAATCAAGAATCAAGAAGCAAGAGCAAATTTATGTACTTCCGAGCGCATAGCCACAGACGTTGCTGTCGATAAGTCTTCTACTTGCACGTATTTCCCTTTGCTGCAAACCATTTTCAACTACAAGATTCATTCCTCCCACGTCACGTCCACTTAGTTCAAGCGCCTTCTCTACACATCCTTCTCCACCAATAGTAATGATAGCACGACCGCTGTAAAATTGATCAACGGAGACAAAGTCTTTAGTTAGAATTCAATAACTTGAGACACAAAATGGAAGGAGAAAGAAGACACAAACCCAGGAATAACCCCAACATCCGTGACCACTCCACATGAAGAGAAAAGTTCACAAAGGGCAATCTGGATATCAAGCTCAGCAAGGCAAGTGTCATATCCCTTAACGAATAACCTAATGATAATATTATTAACATGACAACAACACATCGAAGAACATCCAAATAATAAGTTGATAATAGAATCAAAATTTACGTGGAGAATTTCATTCCCGAACGAGGAAGAAAGCTGACGTCAATCGGCCGCACTGCGGCCTTAACGATTGCATTCCATCCTCCAACGTCAGTTCCATCAAGTTGCAATGCCTTCTCTTGGGCACCTTCTCCCTCAAACCTAACGAAGGTAACACTGAAAAACGATACGAATACCAAAGTTTTTTTTTGTTTTTAACGAAGGCCATTCAACATGAGCTGGGAAATTTGGAGGGAAGAATGCCACAAACCTATTGACAACCCAAACAGATAAGATATTTCCACATGAAGCGAAATGTTTTCTCAACGCCAGTTTCAGAGCATAAACTGAAAGCGAACAACTGTCATATCCCTCCACTGAAACATCCCTTATGATACTGCAACAATTTTATTTTAAATTCCCATTAGATTATATTATCATCAACACCACAAAATTTCCCAACATTTATATATATATATATATATATATATATAAATTTACCGGTTGTCTAGAAGGTTATCTTCATCGCTCAATTTCTGCATTTTTTTACCCTAAAGGTACAAAAGATCGAATCAGAAATCCTACAACGCGTGAGTAGATAAGAAGAAATCCATAAGGAGAAGAAGATTACTTTGCTGGCGGATTCGGCCATGGATTACTTGACAACAGCGACCGATATTTTTCAGATCTAGGGCTTTAGGTATGAAAGAAGTTTTTTTTGTTCTTTCGTTGTCGAATAGGAAGCAGAAGGAACGATATATGTATATATATATATATATATATATATTTTTTTGTTAATTCCATTATTTATCAACGCCTCAAAAATTTCCCAATATATAAAAATAAATTTACCGGGTTTCTCGAATGTGTGCATCACTAAACGAATATATTTTTCGAAATCGAATATATATAACACAAATCTCAAAGTACAACAAATTTAAAGCCCTCGTTGTTATTCTTAAAATTTCCAATGTGGAGACTCGAGAAAACCTCTCTCTCTCTCTCGAGTTATATCCACAGAGAAGAAGAAGCAGCAATGGCTGCCACAGTAGCGATTCTGACCCCAAAACCGAATCCGGTCCTCTCTGCATCAGATGAATCTGTTGAATCTCCTCCATCGCTGCCGCCGGAAGCTGAGCCTTTCGAAACCGAGCCGCCTTTCTCAGGAGCCGGAGCAGGAGCCGAGCTTGAACCAAACATTGCTAATGGCAGCAAAACTTGATCCACTTGATAAACGGCGAGCTGCTTATCGCTGTAGACAGAGTTAGCCACGGTGGCGCTCACAACTCCGGTGGTGATGTTAACTTGGTTACCAGAGCTAGTGATGTTAAGAGGGAATTGACCGTTTTGTCCATCACCAGCTTGCGTGCGTAAGGGGTTACTAACGGTTTGAAACTGAGGCATGGTTAAGAGATTAGGAAGGACATGGAACTGAACAAGCTGAACCTTTTGCTGGTCGGATAATGAGTTTAAGGTTCCGGATTTGAGGCTGTTGAAGGCGTTATCGGTAGGGGCAAACACGGTTAGGCCATTGCTCGAGGAAGAATTGAGCTGAGTGTTGATTTGGTCTGAGGCTTGAGTGCTTTTGAGGAGTCTTATGAACGTTGTGAATTGACCGGCTTTTTCTAGGATTGCGGTAATGTTGGTTGGACCTGAAGGAGTTGGAGCTGGAGCTTGACCATTGGTAGTAGCCATAACGAGGAAGAAGATGAAGAGATTAGAGGAAATGAAGGATCTTGAAGTAGCCATTGTTGTTGTTGCTGTTTTTGTGTGTGTATGTTGAGAGGTTTTGAGGATTGCTATATAGAGGGAGAGATGTAGTTTGGTGAAGAGTAGGATTCTCTTACTAGTGTGAAGATTATTACTTGGTAACTACATGAAATTCTTTCTATTAATCCATTAGAGATTGATAATGTTTCTTTTAATTAGGTTAATAAAGTTAGTTTAAATTGAGAAAGAGAGAGGATATATAGATTGCTTTAAAGGGAGAGGTTGGGTGGGTGATGATTGAAAATGAAGAACAAACTGAAAAAGGGATTATTGTGAACTGTCAAAAGCTGTGAAGAAGTGTTATTCAAGAAATATGGGATTGCAAATCATACTGCTCATTATTATTTATGTGTCATGTGTGCCTATCAATTTTATGTAAAAGAAAAAAAAAACAAACATTATCATGTAAGAAAGCATAATAAGTTATAACTATAGAGTAGTGTGACATGAAAAAAAAAGAAAAAAAATATGTTGACAAAAACTATATAATGGAAATTTGGTTTCATTATTATTATAAGCGAGAAGCTGTGTCTTGTTTTTGACACACCCAAGTAACCAAAATCTACTTTCACATCTCAGACCCAATCCGGATGATTCAATTAACCAAAAGAAAAAGAAAAAGAAAAAATCGGTTTATCTAAAACCGATCCAACTCTTTAGGGACGGACACTAGTTTCAGTCAAGTGCTCTACTCTGCTGTCTGAGACGGTGGTGGACCCACCTGAGTGCTTGCTGGCTCAGGTGGCCGGTGAGCATGGCTTCTCCTCCATTTCAAATACTCGTTAATAGCCATTGTGCCAGTCATAGTCAGTCCAAATCCGATCATAGTGGCTAAGACAATGGACATAACCGGCTGCTTAACCTGCACACAAGCCACAAGGTAATGAATGTTTTGTGAGGAATCAAGAAGCATAGCTTCAACAGTGTCAGGTTTCTCTGAGACATTACATCTAATCTTACAACTGAGTAGAAAAGATGAGCGAAAAGGACCACAAGACCGAACTGAATAGTTGCGTAGATCCACAAATATTTCTTCTTCACTGCACCAAATCATTATCACATAGACAGATGATTAACTTAGACTATGAAAAAAAAAGTATAGTTTCAAAGGAGTTTATATTACCCATTGTTGTTGATGTCATTGATGCACAAAGACCGATAATGCACGAGAACGGTAAAGCTATTGCAACGGCGCTAGATTTCATCTCCACAATCAGAAGCTGCTCGAGGACACAGAAGTATGCAAGCATGCTTACAATGACAAGAATTGGCACATCTTGCCATTCATTGAACCGTGAGATCTCGATATCCTCCGTTGCTCTAGAACGTTCTTGAGAATCCTGCACACGGAGAAGGGTCACCGGGAGATTTTTCACCTCTTGCTTACACACATCACATATTATGTTCCCTTTAATTGTGAACCATTTAATCGTGCATGATTTGTGGGCAAGAGCTAATTCCCCTTTGCACATACATTCCATCTTAAAAGCTTCTGAATCTTCTTCCAATTCACTCATACAGATTCTACACACAGCTTCTTCTTCGGGAACATCTTCTCCACCATCATCATTTTCATCTGAACGCATATCACTAAAATATAAGGTGGGTTTGGTACACCGGGTCAAATTTCATGCACAAAGATCTGTTTGGGAGGTGATTTCTAACCGTTAAGTTTATTCATTTTCGATGCCTGCATCATCTCTAGACTCTCCTCATCCCCATGACACGGAGTACGAATAATGCGGAAAACACTTAACTGCTTTACACTTCCATCTTTGTTGAATAACGCTGGGACAGAGCGGGAACGACGAATAGGCAGTGGACGCTCCCCTTTCTAGCAAAAGGAACAGTCAAATCAAGAAAAACAGAAGATAAACCGCTCAGCCAAACTTGATTGTAAATTGAAAATGAATCATTCCATCTATAGAAATAAATCCCCCTTGTTAATGGTATAACCAAGTTTTGTAAGATGGACACTGACCATGGAAGTAACCAGATCAAGTGCATAGTTCCCGTGCATGGACTCAGGGTTTGAGTGAGCTATAGGGGTTACCGGTAAAGACCCTGTCTTTCTAGATTTTCTAGGAGTTAAGAGATTAGTAAGAGACCATGTTCTTGGAATGTTAGGCTTATCTCTGCCATCAAACACCAAAGCCACACCTCCCTCAATATCGGCATTGTTGTTCCGTTTTTTGAAGTTTATGGGATTCTTCAGATTCTCTCTGTTTCTTGACGAGGAAGGACTCATGGATCCAACACGTCTCCCAATTCTAGGACTCGACATTGGAGGGAACTTGAACCTTTTAGAAACAGGACTAGGAGTTAAGGAACCTCCTGCTCTCAAGAAATCGCCATGAGCGTCTTCCTGTGCTCTTGCTTGTACATCTAACACAAGGCCTCGCCATTTTTGGTGTTGGCTCTGTGATAGCTCTTCTGTTATCTCAGCAGAATCTCCACTCTGCAAAACCCAAAGAAGCTTGTTCACTTGAAATTGAAAATAATTTTCGTATTAAACTTGACAAAGTTCGATCCTTTACAAATCATGTTCCTTGATCAGAAAATTACGAACCCTAGATTTCACAAAATTTGTGCCTTAAATCCGGATTCTTCGCTCCTAAATTAGAATCGAAGCATTTACATGACTTACGAAGTGGCAAATCAACAAAGATCAAAACGATCCCATAAACCCTAAACCCTCAAATCCTCAGCTAAGCTCAAAGTCAGAAAAAAAAAATCAATTTTGCTGATACCTATGAAATAAAAACCACTGAAGTAAACATAAAGCATGTATCTTCCGGGAAAATTCAAAATTTTGGGAATTGAGTTTATTAAGAGTGAGAAAATTCACCATTAGAGCTGGAGAAATATCTTCGCGGGACCCATGTTCTTCTACATGGTCAGTTTTAGCTTTTTCATCCATCACCATCCAATTCAAACAAAACCCAGAAACAGTATAGTAAAAGAAGAATCTCCGGAAAACAAATGATCGATCTTTGAGGTTAATTAAAAAAAAAGACAACCTTTTAGGAGTAATAATATGTTGGAAGAAGAAGCTTTCTCAAGAACACTCTTCTCTTCTGGGTTGCTTCAATTTTGTGAGCTCTTGTTACATTCGTGTCAGTGCCTGCCCCGTTTCTCTCTACTATAAGCGTCAGATGGATTCCGCGGTTTTAGTTATTTTTGTCCTTATTACTAAATTAAATATTTCATTTTTATATGTTTCTTAAACCAGTGGGCGTTTACCTTTAAAAGTATAATTTCCAGTATACTGTTCAAATTATTTAAACATTCTTATAATTTATAGATGGCTAAAAAAAGTACACATGTGAAAAAAACACTTTTCCATCACAGATTAGTGATTTTTGATCGTTGCTTTGTCACATTGTTTTATAAAGATTAACTATTTTAAAAATGATCCAGAAATGGTTATGAATATCGTTGGAATTTCTGTTGAATGCTTTTACAAAAAATTCAGATCTTTTAAAAATATTTTCAAAATATTTCTTATGAAGTTCTGGTAGTTTTTGGAATAAAATCTTTATTTAATTGTCTTTTGCTTACAAGAATTCAGATTTTGGTGCTTGTTTTGTAAGAAAAAATTTGACTTTTGTAACTTAAAATGATAATGCTTATTTCTGTATATGTATAAATTCTTATTAACACTTGTTTTTTACGACCACAAAAAAAAACTCTTTGGATGGAAAAAAGTCTTGACAACGCCTACCTCAAACCGACTAGTTAATGTCTAATTAGTTTTTGATATGAATGACTTGAAAAGTAAAGTAAATTAATGAAGCGTGTCAAAAGATCATTAGTTAATGTTGTAGAAAAAAACTTGTGTTGCATTAATCTTCCAAATTGATAGCATTTATAATTTATTACAACTATACTCTAAAGCAAACGGACGGTCACCTACCATCATACCTTATCGGTTCACAGCCTATATAGTTTGGACTCATAAATTTGGGAACCAACAAAAATGATGTAAACTCTATATAGCAAGATTGTCTCATCCAATTAAGGATAAAGAAGAATATACAAAATTTAGGGATTGAAATGAGTTTCACGATGTTAGTTAAGATATACTCTTTCCGTTCTTTAAAGATGAATGTTTTAGAAAAAAAGAATTAGATGTTTTATATTTTCAAAACAAAGTTACGTAACATTTCCTGTTTTGTTCCTATTAGTTAGTATTAAAATAAAAAAAATAAAAAAAAATTTATGAAAAGATAGAGATATTTTAGATTATTTATTTTTTTTAAAATATATATGTAAAACCTTAAAAATCCTTTAAGGAACGAAGTAAAAGAAGGACTATTAACACACGTATCTACGACAAGGAAGGAAGAAGAAAAACTGATAAAGCGTGGACTTTAACATTAAAAACCAAAAGAAATAAAAGAAGATAAAGCGTGGATTGGTAGAATAAATCGAGAATTTCCTTCTTCTTTTTTTGAAGTTAAATAGAAAAGGAAATTTACTTTTCTTAATAATAAAGTCAAAGTCTTTTCTATAGAGTACATACGAAAAAGCAGTAAATACTGTCCGTGTAACTGTATAACGGATCTATGTGTAACTGTATAACGGATCTTTGTGCAACGGATCTCTGTACTTTTCCTTTTTTCGCACTTCTCTTCTATCTGTCATCGGAAGAAAAAGGAAACAATAAAATAATATCCTTTTTTTTTAAGGTTAAACAAAAAAGAAATTTCCTTTTCTCAGTAATGTCAAGTCTTTTGCTATATATATGTATGCCCATGAAAGCAATAGACAGAATTTTTATTCAATTTTGTTTCATTCCGAGAGCAAATCTATTATTTGTTTGTTTCTCTTAATCGCACTTCTCCTCTTTTCTCTTGTCAGAATTTTGTTTTCTCTCTTCTGTCCTTGTTCATCGAAGATCCCCAATCTCCCAAAATCGTGGGTCCGTTATTCTCATTCTCTCGACATCACCAACGATTTCACTCGGAGGTTCGTAATCTCTTCTTCTCCCTTTACTTTAAATTGAAATTGAATATTCGTACTCGGGTTCGGAAGGCATGAGCTTTTAGATTCGAGGAAATCTGGAAAAAAAAAGTGTTTCTTGTTGGTTACAGATTTTTGGTCAGCTTCAAGTGCAGGAATCAAAACTTTGTGTTTGCATTATCATTAGAATTGGATTCACCTGAATGTCGTAAACGCAATCGTTGTCTATCTCTCACCGCAACCGTTGAAACCCTTGGGTCACTACAAAAGCCCAACAGATAAGATACTCCAGCCCATCAAGAAATAACAAGCCCATGACGAAAGATGTCTGATTATCAGTCTCCTTTCGCCAGGTCAATTTCTATCCTTTTTTATTTTCTTCTTATATTTTAACTTGAAAATTAATGGATTTAAATTTTTTTGATACGTTATGTATTGAAAAGGTTTTATATTTTGTTATCTTTTCACGGATTTTAATTTTTTTTTTAAAATTTGTTTTTAAGTGAAAGATTTTTTTTTAATATGAAACTTAAATACTAAATTTACAAAATAATGTGAAAACTATACAGATTTTGAATCCTGTCATTTGTTCGTCATTTAATCATTAGAGATTTCATAAGTTTAATTTGTTTTCACATTATTATGAAGGGTTTTAGTATACAAGTTTCTAATTGAAAAAAAAAATCACAAACTTTTAATTTTTGAAATTTTGTAATGAGAAATTTGGATGCTAAATATACAAAAATGGTGTTAAAAGAACCAGATTTTGGATCATGTCATTTGATTAGTCATTTGATCATTAGAGATTTCACAAATTTGGTTTGTTTTCACATTGTTACGTAAGTTTAGCATTCAAGTTTCTAATTTTGTTTTTAATCATTTTTTTGTCACAAATTTTAAATAAATTTTAAGATTTTGTATTTAAGTTTTTGGTTTTGAAGTTGAGTTTTTAGCTTGACTTCTTGATTTTAAATAAATTATTGAACTCTTGCGAAGAGAAGAAGACAACAAATGGTAAGATATAAGGCACACCTCAACAACTAACCATCATCATCCAGAGCAATTACAGAATCAACGGAATCAACGTTAGAGGTTTTGGCTTTTTAGCTCTCGGACATAACATAAGCTATGTAATAAAAGAGTCATTTTGTCTTTGAATGTTTGTGATGTGAGAAAAAAAAAACTAGAGAAATATATATCCATTTTTAGATGTATCCATTTTTAGATGAAATTTATAAAAAGGGATTTTAAAGATGAGTGAAAAACATATATATCTTTGGATCTTATGGCGTCTCCAAAACAGTGTACATAGCTTTGTTATTCTTAAATAAGAAAAGAAATTTCTGAGTTTTTGAAAACAGATATTAGGGATCAACACGTCTGTGTTTTCCCACACGGTGGACAGTATTATTGTAGAGACAGCAAATCCGTGTGACACGTCTAAATAACATCAAATCATTTACAGGAAAATTATCTCAAAGCCATAAAAGTGGGAGCCACCCGTTACTTAGAATTTGAATATTAAATTAGTGATGTATGGGAATATTTTCTTTTTGTTGAATGATATATTATAGTGTGAAGTGTGAACTAGATCGTGCTATGTCAAAAAGAAAAAGTTTTCATCAACTATTATTGGTATGTTGAAACGGAATCTAGTGGTTTAAATCATATCAATATCACATTATAAAAATTAAAAATTACTTACGTCAATAAAATGATACTATAAAACCAAAAGAAAACGAAATCCACTATGTATGATCAAACGGTCAAATATTAATTATATAACCATTAGCTTATTTAGAAGCCACGTGGCAATATAATGGCGGTAGAATCTTCACATTTGGCGGACTTAAAATTCTACTTAGCTTCACCATTAAATCTGTTGGAAACTTGGGAATCCTCCTTCGTCACTTCACTTTCTTCTTCTTCCAAAAAAGTAAAAAACAGAGGTGGCGATCATCAAACCCTAGTCCCAAATTCTTAGCGATTCTCAGAAATAATTAAAAGAATTGTGTTTAGTTTTAGGATTCTACAAGCATGTAAGCCAGAAGTTTTGCCTTTTTCCTGCATGGTGGATCGATCAGTAAGAATGGGGACGGAGGTGAAGTCGATTAGGGTTCCGAGAAGGGTCTGGTTAGGATCACAAACATCGATTGTTCTCCTCGTGGGTGGAAACCATACCTCCTCCAGGTTTTGTACTCGTTAGATTCTTCGATTTCTCAATCGCGTTGTTTTTGTTCTTAGATCTGTTTAGCAATCGTACTAGACACAATCAAATCTCCTTTGAGAAATTTAGGATTCGCCTTGATTTTGTTGAAATTCTCGGTTTCATCGGAGCTGAAGAAGATTTGAAATCCATGGGTGTCAAGATCTTGAAGCTCAATATCTTCCGTGGATCCACGAATAGGCATGCTCTGTTTCGTGCTATCATCATCGCCTCTGCTCTATCTGTTGTTCCTTTGATGGAGTTACTTCATGGCACAGAAGTAGTCGCTAAAGATCGCGTTTCTGGTGATGAGCTCGGCCGGTTTATTTTCCCAGGAACGAAACTGTTCATAGATAAGCTCGTTGAACCATTCTGGGGGGAAATTGAGACAGTGAAGTATCCAGAAGTGGTGATTGCTGATCTTGCTGAAGAGTTGATTGGGTTAAAGCTTTTGCATTATGATGCTAAAGTTCTCTGCATCGGTCCGGGATCAGATTCTGCTGTTTCAGTGTTCAAAGAGTTGAACTTTTCAGATGTTCACGAGGTTCTTAAGCCTCCTCTGTTTTCCCTTTTCAATAGGAAGCATATTTACGAGCTTGAGCTTAGTGAAAACTCGTTCGATTTCGTGTTCTGCGGGGATGTTGATCAAGTTATTTCCCATGATCTTCTTGTGCTTGAGATGGAGCGAGTTCTGAAGCCTGGTGGAACCGGAGCAGTCCTTGTGAGTACTAATGGCAATGGTCTTGTTAAATCCGCAACTTTGGTTTCATTCTGGTTTAAGCAGTCTGAGATAGTGCATGTGAACTACTTGGATCAGTTCACCGTCATCGTATTCAAGAGGAATGTAACAGAAACTGCTCCTTATATTGGAAAGTCTCATCTGCCTAGAGATTGCCAATCTGTTGAGACCAATAGACCTTACATAGGGTTCATGGAACCTCTACTCGAGCAAAAACCTGTTGATTTCCCGAAATCAGTTGCTTACTTGCCCAAATTCCTTGATGTCTCTCTGAAGAAAAGGCTTGTCTACATTGACATTGGAGCAGCCGAGCATCTGGATGCTAAATTATCTCCAAACTGGTTCTTACCGTTATACCCAATCGACAGTAAAGCTTTCAACGTCTACTTTGTTGATCACAACACTTCAGTAATGCTATCGTATGTCAAAAAACCTGGCGTTACCTTTGTTTACCATCCGGATTTGGCTGAGGAAAAAACCAAGGGCAAAATCATAACTCCATTTGAACATCTAGAACCATTCCCAGAAGACGAGGGCTTCGATTTCCTTGCTTGGTTTGAGGAAACTGTGAAATATGCAGACTTTGTGGTTCTTAAGATGAACACAAGCCAAGTAGAAATGAAGTTCTTATCTGTTTTATTGGAAACAGGAGCCATATGCTACGTGGATGAGCTTTTCCTCCGCTGCTCCAACCACAAACCAGACTGCATCAACATACTTCAAAATCTGAGAACCAGAGGTGTGTTTGTTCATCAATGGTGGGAAGACTAAACACCAATGTAACATGTTCTGTCTTCATTGTTGCCTTTACCTTGTCTTCGTTGTTTCGTGTCTGTCTTTATGTAATTGTAATGGCTTCACCTTCTGTGTTTGCCATAGTTGGTCCTCGGCCACCACAGCTCCTGGCCTAGCACCTATTTACTAAATAAGAAGCTGCGTGTTTGTTTATCATTTGCTCTTTAAGAACTTCAATGTCCACTTAAGAACGGTAATAATATATATTTGAACTATAACATTATATGTTTTGATTATACATGGCATATATTACATAGGTCGATTGCTTAACTAAGTTGGTTCAGCTCCATCTCCATTCCCTCCATTGATTTTACCGTTTAGCTCAATCTCCAAAAGCCTCTCTACAGGTTGTCTACAAATTGGACACAGATTTGTCTGAAACCTTAACACCTTTGCGCATCCGCTGCACATACACTAACAAAAAAAAAATCACACAAACCAATCAAAATTCATCATACACAAAAAGAACATCACAATTTTTGTTGTTACTTTCTTAAACTAATATATACCAAATGTCTGCAAGGAAGAACAGTTGTGTCGCATGGTTCAGACAAGCATATAACACATTCTTTTCCCTGATTACTTGCATCCTCATGGCAACCATCAACTGTATCCCCAATCCCATAAATCTCCTCCATCTCATATCTCAGCCCATTCACCCACAGTATCTGCCTCACCACTCTTATCTTAATCTCTCCTTGCTCCTTCACATACGCCACTTGAGTAATCTCCGCATTTCTGCAACCTGACTTTCCTTCTTCTGAGTCAACCGCTGGAGCTGCTGCCTCCGCCTTAACAGCCAGTGGATAGATCTCTGCTTCCCCCTCCTTTAATAGCTCCGAATCTTCAAACACCGATAAGTCTATACCAGTTCCAGATGGTTGTATGAACTTCTGACCAAGCCCTTTTTCAAAATCAAATGTGATTGGAGGTAAAGTGTCTTCCTTTGTTGCTGTGAGATTACATTCTTTGCCTTCTTTCGCAAAGAAGATGACTGTGATCCTGTTCTCCCCCAAAAATAACAAAAAGTCAAGTCATTTAGTTTTACTCTATAATCTATATACATTGATTGACTCAAAAAGATTCAAACTTTAACTCAATTTCATAAAATGGAAACTTATAAACCTTCCGGAGACAACTGCATCAAACGTGAATGAGACGAGAAATCGATTTGGGTTCTCCGGGTCGGGTTCGAGCTTCATAGTCTTCTTCTTAAGATTCACGTCGTTACGAATCGTGACGGCTTTCTGGTGTTCGATGTAAGGAGGTGGCAACATTGGGAATCTCCCGCCGGCAATCAAAGGATGAGGAGGATGAGGTAGTTGGTAGATGTGAGGAGGATAGTGATTAAAGTGGTGGTGATCGTACGGTGCCGGCATAGTTCCCGCCGGAGAAGGGTAGTAGCCTGGATACTGGTAAAAGTGGTTAGGGTTTAGATACGGCGTTGCGGCGGCGAATACATATCTATTAGCTGGGAGTTCTGCAGCAGGTGGAGGTGGTTGAGGAGGAATATTGCTCCTCCGTCTATCGTGACGGCGCCTTCTCCCGCTGTTTCCGCCGCTGCAGCAGCAGATATTTCCCATGATCGAAAAAGAAAAAGATGAGATTTTTCCACGGATCGATTGATTAAAAAGACAGATTTTTTTGTGTAGGGTTCGATTGGAAACATAAAGCGAAATCGGAGTAGGTTTGATTGGAAACGAGGAAGAAGAGAAAGTGGAAGAGTAGGTGTGAAATTAGATCTAGATGGCGACAAAAGCTTCAGTCAGAAACACCGGTGAATGGAGTAAACGTTACTTCTTACCATGATTTTTTTTTTTCTTTTTGTAAAATATCTTATCATGAATTTAACACGTATCTTATGTCTTTTCATGCATTTACAAGTCATTCTATGGTGAAAGAAAAATAGAAAATTCAATTTTCTTTTATTTAAAAGACCACCGACATGGTAGTGTACTTTTTATTAGAAGAAAATACACTACTAGTACTGTAAGCTAAATCAGACTAAACGTCCTTTTAATATTGTTTGTTATGGAAATATTGCTGATCAAAACATAATATCTACGTGTTTCCTATGGTGTATATAACATACAAACTATAGAAGTCTCAAGTGCGTTGACAAAAAAAAAAAAAAA
>VBRH01000010.1:356510-369132 GCA_014578085.1 Cardamine resedifolia | reverse complement strand
TCATCTGAAAAGTTTTTTTTTTTTTTTTTAATTGTTTTTTATTCAGGTCTGAAGTTGATTCGTATTGGTTAAGGATATGGAAGTTTGTGTTATGTTCTTGCTTGCTCTGTTAGGGCTTCCTCCA
Source organism: Cardamine resedifolia (assembly GCA_014578085.1). NCBI lineage: Eukaryota > Viridiplantae > Streptophyta > Magnoliopsida > Brassicales > Brassicaceae > Cardamine > Cardamine resedifolia. The sequence goes on along the minus strand of VBRH01000010.1, from coordinate 369,008 downwards.
TTTAGTCCAACTTAGCTAATGTTGTAAGAAAAAAAAAACGGTTTTGAGATCTCCTCGAAGCAGCGTTTACTTAACTTAAGAAGCTCCATTGGTTTACTAGAGGAATTTTAAGTTATTAGGCAAGGACTGTGTACAGAGCTGTAAAAAAACAAGACGGTTATGAGCTTTGGAGGGAATCTAATTTAGCAAAGGGAAGGTCTTTTTAGATCAAATCGGTGAATTTGTAGAGTTAACCACAAATCCTCCTCTGAGTAATTGTATAATCAGATTGATTTTAGGATGGAAGCTGAAATTGTGAATGTGAGACCTCAGCTAGGTTTCATCCAGAGAATGGTTCCTGCTCTATTGCCTGTGCTTTTGGTTTCTGTTGGATATATTGATCCTGGAAAATGGGTTGCAAATATCGAAGGAGGTGCCCGCTTTGGGTATGACTTGGTGTCAATTACTCTACTCTTCAATTTTGCCGCCATCTTGTGCCAGTATGTTGCTGCTCGAATAACCATTGTGACTGGTAAAAACTTAGCTCAGGTACTCCTTCCCCTTTCTCTGCATTTTTTCTGATCTCTAAGCGTTGTGCATGTCACTTTCTCAGAGTTACAAGTTGTATCTGTTTTTTTGGTTTTTTCCAAGTAGAATTCTAATAACCACCATCTAACATTTGAATGTTTCTTTACTGGGACAGATCTGTAATGAAGAATATGACAAGTGGACATGCATGTTCTTGGGCGTTCAGGCGGAGATCTCAGCAATTCTACTCGACCTTACCATGGTTGTTACTTACAATCTTTTTCCTTCTTAAGATTTAGATTTTGTTTGCTGGGAAAATGATTCCATTCCTCTGACTTGAGCTTTTCAATTAAACAGGTTGTGGGTGTTGCTCATGCACTTAACCTTCTGTTTGGGGTGGAGTTATCAACTGGAGTGTTCTTGGCCGCCATTGATGCATTTTTATTTCCCGTTTTCGCCTCTTTCCTTGTATGACTGGTCTCCCGTCTTTTTCTTTTTCCGCTATTCTTGAGATAGCACTATCGGGAATTGGCTGACATGCGTACAAATTTTACAGGAAAACGGTATGGCAAATACTGTATCCATTTGCTCGGCAGGCCTGGTTTTACTTCTCTATGTTTCTGGCGTCTTGTTCAGTCAGTCTGAGATCCCATTCTCTATGAACGGAGTGTTATCTCGGTTAAGTGGAGAGAGTTCATTCGCACTGATGGGTCTTCTTGGAGCAAGCATCGTCCCTCACAATTTTTATATCCATTCTTACTTTGCTGGGGTAACTATTTCTCTTTTTATGTATCTCTCTTTTTTATTGAGAAGCAATAATCATACTAAGCAATGAACGCTCTATGCAGGAAAGTACATCTTCATCAGATGTCGATAAGAGCAGCTTGTGTCAAGACCATTTGTTCGCCATATTTGGTGTCTTCAGCGGACTTTCACTTGTAAATTATGTACTGATGAATGCAGCAGCAAATGTGTTCCACAGTACTGGCCTTGTGGTACTGACTTTTCACGATGCCATGTCACTAATGGAGCAGGTTTGTTCTGACAGTTTTATGTTTCGTATTAGTCTAGAATTCATTTTTAGGGAGACAGTTTCAGAAGTCTAGTGATTATTAATTATTTGATTCTTGATTGTTGTGCGCAGGTATTTATGAGTCCGCTCATTCCAGTGGTCTTTTTGATGCTTTTGTTCTTCTCTAGTCAAATTACAGCACTTGCTTGGGCTTTCGGTGGAGAGGTCGTCCTGCATGACTTCCTGAAGATAGAAATACCCGCTTGGCTTCATCGTGCTACAATCAGAATTCTTGCAGTTGCTCCTGCCCTTTATTGTGTGTGGACATCTGGTGCAGACGGGTTATACCAGTTACTTATATTCACCCAGGTCTTGGTGGCGATGATGCTTCCTTGCTCTGTAATACCGCTGTTCCGCATTGCTTCGTCGAGGCAAATCATGGGTGTCCATAAAATCCCTCAGGTTGGCGAAGTCCTCGCAGTTACAACGTTTTTGGGGTTTCTGGGTTTGAATGTTGTTTTTGTTGTTGAGATGGTATTTGGAAGTAGTGATTGGGCTGGTGGTTTGAGATGGAATACCGTGATGAGCACCTCGGTCCAGTACACCATTCTGCTTGTATCAGCTTGTGCATCCTTATGCATGATGCTTTGGCTTGTAGCTACACCACTGAAGTCTGTGAGTATCAGAGCAGAAGCTCAAATATGGAACATGGATGTTCAAAATGCTTTATCTTATCCATCTGTTCAAGAAGAAGAAATTTGTAGAAGTGAAACAAGGCGGAATGAAGATGAATCGATAGGTCGGCTGGAAAGCAGGGTAAAGGATCAGTTGGATACATCTGTTACTAGCTCGGTCTATGATTTGCCAGAGAACATTCTAATGACGGATCAAGAAATCCGTTCGATCCCTCTAGAGGAAAGCGAGTTGGATGTAAAATTTTCTGCCTCTCAAGTTAGTAGTCTTGAGGAAGACTCTGATGTAAGGGAACAGTCTGTATCGCAGTCAACGGTGGTTAATGAGGTTAGTGATAAGGATTTGGTTGTTGAAACTGTTGAAACAAAGATGGCAAATATGGAACCGATGAGTCCTGTGGAGAAGACTGTTAGCATGGAGAATAACAGCCAGTTCATTGAAAAGGATGTTGAAGGAGTTTCATGGGAAACAGAAGAAGCTATCAAAGCTGCTCCTGCAAGCAACTTTGCTGTTGGATCTGATGGTCCACCTTCATTCCGCAGCTTAAGTGGGGAAGGGGGAAGTGGGACTGGAAGCCTTTCACGGTTGCAAGGTTTGGGGCGTGCTGCCCGGCGACACTTATCTGCGATCCTTGATGAGTTTTGGGGACATTTATACGATTTTCATGGGCAGTTGGTTGCTGAAGCCAGGGCAAAGAAAATAGATCAGTTGTTTGGCACTGATCAAAAGCCTGCCTCTTCAACAAAAGTGGATTCTTTTGGAAAAGACATGAGTAGTGGATATTGCATGTCACCAACTGCCAAGGGATTGGAATCACAGATGAATTCAAGTTTATATGATTCAGCGAAGCAACAAAGGACACCCGGAAGTATCGATTCGTTGTTTGGATTACAAAGAGGTTCATCACCGTCACAGTTGGTCAACCGTATGCAGATATTGGGTGCATATGGTAACACCACTAATAATAATGCTTATGAATTGAGTGAGAGAAGATACTCTAGCTTGCGTGCTCCATCAGCTTCAGAGGGTTGGGAACACCAACAACCAGCTACAGTTCACGGATACCAGATGAAGTCATATGTCGACAGTTTGGCAAAAGAAAGGCTTGAAGCTTTACAATCCCGTGGAGAGATCCCGACATCAAGATCTATAGCCCTTGGTACATTGAGCTATACACAGCAACTTGCTATAGCCTTAAAACAAAAGTCCCAGAATGGTCTAACCCCTGGACCAGCTCCTGGGTTTGAGAAATTTGCTGGGTCTAGAAGCATATCGCGACAAACTGAACGATCTTATTATGGTGTTCCATCTTCTGGAAATACTGATACTGTTGGCGCAGCAGTAGCCAATGAGAAGAAGTATAGTAGCATGCCAGATATCTCAGGATTGTCATTGTCCGCAAGGAACATGCATTTGCCGAACAACAAGAGCGGATACTGGGATCCATCAAGTGGAGGAGGAGGTTATGGCGCGTCTTATGGTCGATTAAGCAATGAATCATCGTTGTATTCTAATTTGGGGTCACGGGTAGGAGTACCCTCGGCTTATGATGAGATCTCTCAATCAAGAGGAGGCTACAGAGATGCCTACAGTTTGTCACAGAGTGCAACAACAGGGACCGGATCTCTTTGGTCTAGACAGCCCTTTGAGCAGTTTGGTGTAGCGGAGAGGAATGGTGCTGTTGGTGAGGAGCTCAGGAACAGATCGAATCCGATAAATATAGACAACATTTCTTCTTGTACTGTTGATGCAGAGGCTAAGCTTCTGCAATCGTTCAGGCACTGTATTCTAAAGCTGATTAAACTGGAAGGATCCGAGTGGTTGTTTGGACAAAGCGATGGGGTCGATGAAGAACTGATTGACAAGGTAGCTGCAAGAGAGAAGTTTATCTATGAAGCTGAAGCTAGAGAAATAAACCAGGTGGGTCACATGGGTGAGCCAATGATTTCATCGGTTCCTAACTGTGGAGATGGTTGCGTTTGGAGAGCTGATTTGATTGTGAGCTTTGGAGTTTGGTGCATACACCGTGTCCTTGACTTGTCTCTCATGGAGAGTCGGCCTGAGCTCTGGGGAAAGTACACTTACGTTCTCAATCGCCTTCAGGTAAAAAACCGCATTGCTTTTCTCTGAAAACCGCAATTTTGCAGTTTCAAAATTTTGACATGTATGGATTTGAACAGGGAGTGATTGATCCAGCGTTCTCAAAGCTGCGGACACCGATGACACCGTGCTTTTGCCTTCAGATTCCTGAGAGCCACCAGAGAGCGAGTCCGCCTTCAGCTAATGGAATGTTACCTCCGGCTGCAAAGCCAGCCAAAGGCAAATGCACAACCGCAGTCACACTTCTTGATCTAATCAAAGACGTTGAAATGGCCATCTCTTGTAGGAAAGGCCGGACCGGTACAGCTGCAGGAGACGTGGCTTTCCCGAAAGGGAAAGAGAATTTGGCTTCGGTTTTGAAGCGGTATAAGCGTCGGTTATCGAATAAACCGGTTGGTATGAATCAGGATGGACCCGGTTCAAGAAAAAACATGACTGCGTACGGATCATTGGGTTGAAGAAGAACATTTGAATCTCATGATCATAGACGTCGAGAGAGGAAGCCGAAGAATCAAAACTCTTGCTTTTGGTTGCTCCTCTGCTTCGTTAATTGTGTATTAAGAAAAGCAAAAAAAAAAAGGTTTTTTGTTGCTTCAGAATTTTTCGCTCTTTTTTTCTCTTTAATTTGGTTGTAATGTTATGTTTATATACATATCATAGGACGGACCTTAGCTACAAACCGAATCCGGTTTGTGTAATTTGATGCAGAATCATAAAAAAATCGTCGGTTTGAATTGTTCAATCTCCTTAACCGGATCTTATTACGTAGAAGACTCATCGACGCTAGTTGCTGACACGTGTCCTTACGAATCGTCATCTGGTTACTCAAATTCTCCAACTTCTGGAAAAAAAAATCCAGGGGAGTAAACTAAACAATGGGTTATGTGATCTACAAATCGTTTCCGGCGATTCTTCTCCTTTTGATCGTAGCTATCGCTTTTTATCTCCGCGGAAGGAAAATCGGCAGGCGAGAAGGCATGTATGTGCCGCCGATGGCTGGTTTGCCGGCACCTGCACTGCCGCAGAAAGCTGTGGAGAAGCCACCGGAGGTTTAACAATAAACGGTTATGTTGCGTATGATGATGTAATATCACGTAAACATCCTTGGCAGTTTTTTCAGTAATATGTCACTGTTATAGTGTTATGTTATTAGGCCGACGCCGAACCAAATAAAATATTTTCTTTATTGGGCCTGGGTTTAAAAGTAAACACTTGGTTCCGTTTTTATATTTTGACGTACTCACTTCGTACCGTTTTACTTCAGTACGTACTCAAATGCAATTTAGAAACGACGCGGTGTTTTAAATATTCGTTCTAAAGAAGTCTTTTACAACGCAGAAAAGTCTCCTCTCTCTCTCTGCGTTGGACCTTTCAAACCCTCGAATAAGTTTTTCATTTGCTGCGTCCTTTTGGTGCTTGAAGAGATGACCATGGCAGCTAATCTCGCTAAACGGCTGATCGGAAACCGATCGAGTCAGATCCTTGGAACTTTGAACTCTAGCTCAGGTGCGGCTACTTCCGTCGCTAGGGCTTTCTGCTCCTCCACAACTCCGATCACCGCAACGCTCTTCCCTGGCGATGGGATCGGTCCTGAGATCGCTGAATCCGTCAAACAGGTCCCTCATCCTATTCTGTAATTTCGAGTTACGAGAGAAATGTTTGATTGAATTTTGAATTGTGTATGATAATTTTGCGATTTAGGTGTTTACAACAGCTGGTGTGCCAATTGATTGGGAAGAACACTATGTAGGGACTGAGATAGATCCGAGAACACAGAGTTTCTTGACATGGGAAAGTCTCGAATCTGTGCGTAAAAACAAAGTTGGTTTGAAAGGTCCAATGGCTACTCCAATTGGGAAGGGTCACCGTTCTTTGAACTTGACTCTTAGGAAAGAGCTTAATCTATATGCCAATGTTAGACCTTGTTACAGTCTTCCTGGTTACAAAACTCGTTACGATGATGTTAATCTCATTACCATCAGAGAAAACACAGAAGGAGAATACAGTGGCCTTGAGCATCAGGTTTAGTTTCTTCTGTCTATCTATCCATCGAACATTTTGAGGTTGGTTCTTTCTAAGAAGTGTTTTTGATAAATTGTTTTGCTTTTTTCCTGACTTGTAATAATAGGTTGTTAGAGGTGTGGTGGAGAGTCTTAAAATCATTACCCGTCAAGCAAGTTTGAGAGTTGCAGAGTATGCTTTTCACTATGCCAAGACTCATGGAAGAGAAAGAGTTTCCGCAATTCACAAAGCCAACATTATGCAGAAAACTGACGGTCTTTTTCTTAAGGTCTGTCCATTTTATAACTCCACAATGCAATGATTATTATTTTCTGATTAGTTTGTTTACCGTTTGTACTGAGGCAATGTTTCAATTCTTCCCCTTTTTTAGTGTTGTCGTGAGGTTGCTGAGAAGTATCCTGAGATAACTTATGAGGAGGTTGTTATTGACAACTGCTGTATGATGGTAAGCTACGACACTGGATCTACAATTTTAGTGAATTAAGTTAGTTATCGGGATTACCTTGTAGATTTTGGAAGTTAGCAACTTGTATTTAGGTTCTGTTTTCCTCTGTTTTTACTTGCTGAACTAGTCCATTCTTGTATTGTGGGATGTTGACTGATAATCTTGAGATGACTGCAGCTTGTGAAAAACCCAGCACTTTTTGATGTCTTGGTGATGCCAAATCTGTACGGTGACATTATCAGCGATCTGTGTGCTGGATTGGTTGGAGGACTAGGATTGACTCCAAGGTGAAACATTGGTTCCCTCATCTTGAATAATAGTGTTATTTAATATGATTATGAGCTAACTCATCTGAAGGCCTCATTATCTTTGATGCAGTTGTAATATTGGGGAAGATGGTGTAGCCCTTGCTGAAGCAGTTCATGGTTCTGCACCTGATATCGCTGGAAAGGTTTGTCCTTGAAACAGTTTATCATTCCAACTTCATCATATTCTCAGATATTATCACTGTTACAAAGCAAGTAAATTTCCATCATTAGGTGAACTCGATCTAACTCTTACGTAAGACCAAGGATAATAAAAAAAAAGCTGGGTCGTTTACAGGCTAACGAGTCTCATCTATGCATCCAATGTCGAAAGATTAGAACTTGATTTCAAATGCCTTTGGGTAATATGATGATTTTTGAATATTTTGTCCTCGTTTTGGTGAATGTAGAACTTGGCGAACCCAACCGCTCTGCTTCTGAGTGGAGTGATGATGTTGCGTCACTTGAAACTCAACGAACAAGCAGAACAAATCCACAGCGCAATCATCAACACCATAGCGGAGGGCAAATACAGAACTGCAGATCTTGGAGGTAGTTCGACCACCACGGAGTTCACAAAAGCCATCTGTGATCATCTCTGAACATGATATAATCTCAATTCTTTATGGAATCTTCTTTGGGGCTTAAGCCTTTTTTAGCCTCCAAATTCTTCTTGTTTTTCTCTGATTAGAATAAAAACAACGGCATGGGCTTTCTCTCTTCATGAGTTTTAATAACTTTTGAAGTAGTTTGTTGTTTCTGCCTCAAAATGTCTTTTTAAGTTTCTCTGCCGTAAGGCAAGATTCATAACACAGGAAAAGTGATGATCTTTCTGAATCCATCAGAAGAGTTTTGTTTAGTTGCTTTAATTGTTTAGTTACTTTTAGTTTAATCAGTTTATGAACTTGTACATAAAAACACCCAAACTTTTCCCTTTTTATATTTTACATAAAAGCTTAAAATTCTTTTGCCTAAAAACATACCCCCCAAATTTACATGCCTAATCCATTGTTTCACTTAATTGCCCTCTGAGGCGGTACTGATGACAGATTATGTCCCAAACCAGAATAAATTACCCAAAAATATATATATATATATATACATCCTTCTGCTTCCTTTTCGAAAAAACAAAAAACCTTCTTCAAACCTAAATCCTTAGTAGCAGTCGTTCTTGTCAAGTAATCCATGGAGGAATCCGCCATCAAAGTAATCTTCGATCTCCTTATGGATTTCTTAGGGTCTGAAATTGCTGGAATTGAACGATAGGGATGCACACATTCGAGAAACCCGGTAAATTTATTTACATATACATAAAGATTGGGAAATTTGGTGGTGTTGATGATAATATAATCTTCTGCAATCTTGTTGCAGTATCTTTAGCGAGATTTCCGTTGAGGGATTTGACACTTGTTCGCTTAAAAAGTATGCTATCGAACTCACGTTGAGAAAACATTTCGCTTCTTCCCTCCAGTTTTCCCAGCTCATGTTGAATGCTGCTAACTCTAATAACTTGTTTTTTTATAGTGTTGCCTTGATGAAGTTCGAGGGAGAAGATGCCAAAGACGAGGCATTGAAACTTACTGGAACTGACGTGGGAGGATGGTTTCCAATCGTTAAGGCTTCACCGTGGCATAGAGAACCCTATGATGATCCTGCTACGAGAGGCAAAGAATGGAGGTAAATTTTCCTTATATTATCTCCTTATTATGTTTTGGATGTTCGATGTCATGTTAATAATATCATCAAATTATTATTAGGGTGTTCGTTAAGGGATATGACACTGGGCTTGCTGAGATTGATATCCAGATTGCGCTGTGTTAACATTTCTCTTCATGTGGAGAGGTCATCCTTGTTACGGTTCTCCCTAGGTTTGTTTGTGGCTTCTTTCTTCCTCCTCCAATTTAAGTTATTGAATTCTTCTTACTAAAGACTTTGTCTCTGTTGAATTTTACAGATATTCTACCATTACCATTACAGGATGTGTTCGCTGGAACTAAGTGGACGTGATGTGGGAGGAATGAATCTTGTAGTTGAAACTGGTTTGCGGCAAACGGAAGTACGTATAAGTAGAAGAAAAAATAGTTATAATAAGAAATTTAGAGGGCTTTCCATCTTCAATCATGCTATAATAAGAAAAAAATGTTCCTCTTTATATCATGATACTCTCTATATCTGAATATTTTCAATACTCTCATGCCAAAGGTTGACCTGAAGAACCATCTTCATCGTCTTTGATCTTGGTACCAATTCTATGAAAAACTCTTCAACGATATTGTGTATAGCTGACGTGGCTTCTTCTAGAGCTTTGGTATTTTGCTGAACCCCAAATAGCTCCTTTTATTAGTATGGATTAGGTTGAGAAAAATCATGTTTTACTTGTGTTTCGTCTAGTTAATTAATTTAAAGTAAGATATATGTAGTCGTAGAGGCAACCAACATCAGCCACAGCCTAAAATGGCTCATTTCATAACACTCTTCATTAATTTTACATACACCTCAAATGGATCCTTTTACAAAAATCATCAACGAGGAGAAGCGCAACGGAGGACCTCGAGGAAGAGAGTTTCGTCACAAGGAATACAAAGCTTGGAATCTCCGGAAGTGAAATCATCATAAGCTTCGTCTTTTGATTCATCAAGCAAAGCCCTGAAGATGGGATCGTGAAGCAAAGTGATCTTTATAACGAACCTCTTGTAACTCTCCTCTTCTTTACCAACGTACACCACTAGGTGTCCCTTTGGTACGTCATGTGGTATATGATAATCATCCTTATGTTTTCCAGTGACTCTGATTGACATTTGCTTCCATGTTGCTGTGATCAGCTTGCTCTTCTTCATCATGTTTTTGTGAGAGAGATGGAAAGATAAATATGTTTTTGGGGTTTAGTGGGAGAAAATGTAGGCAAGTACTAGTGTCGTACTTGTATATATAGAAATAAAGAAAGTCACAGACATAAGTCCACTATCTATTTTATGTATATATATGGATGAATATGTATGGGTAATGATTTTATTGGACCATGTCGTCTATCCAATAATACATTATCTACGTCAGTTGTCATGAAAAACTATATACATTCCATTCAATATTTAATAGTATGTTTTTGAAAATGACCTAAACTCTTGTATATTTATTAGTGTGATAATTAACCTGGCTATAGTAGTTAAATAACATGATTATCGTAATTTGGTTAAACGGGCTTATAACGTTGTTCACCATATACATGACATTTACTTAGAAATGAAAAGAATAATTTGTCTTTTTTTTTGTTTGTTGTCAACTACGGCCAAGCTGTATCTTCCCTTACCCAATGGGATTTCGCTTTAATCATTGCTTCATTGTGTTTCTTTAAACTTCCATGAACACAAACACTCTTTATAGGCATGGTATGCACATTGGCACTCAACTATTGGGCAATTATAGATAATATATTATGTGTATATATGTTAATATGTGTGGGCTCCCATATATACACAGACACGTATCTCTGTTTATACTTTATACACATTACTGTGGCCGGTTAGTGGTCGAATCACATTAGGTTATTGTTTGTTTCTGTTCTTGTTTTCAAATCCTATTTAATCTATCAGTGTATAACTATATTCAAATTATAGAGTGATAAATAACGTAATTCTATTCGTTTTCATCTTTAAGTAGAAAGGCCACATACTCTCATGTCAAGTATCAATATATTTTTGTGTTATTTAAACTAGATTATATAAAATAAATGAAGTACTAAAACATATAAAGAGAAACTTTTTTTTTTTGATGAAAAGGAGATTTTTTTTTCAAGTTGTAAAAATAGAGGGTCCCACGGTTTGATTAATGTAGGAGAAAGATAAGATCTAAAAGAGGTGAGAAATGGGATAAGATTCTTGGACAAAGTGCAATTCCACTTACATACCATACGTAACTAGATCTCATTCTTAAAGTTGTTCATGTACAATTTTTAAAGAAATGAAAATTTAAATTAGAATGTTTAAGCTGCCGAAAATATATATAGATAATAACTAAACGGACTAAACTATCTAGGCCGAACTGATTTGTTATGCTGGATATCTCTGATAAGTGATAATTAATTAGTTCATCTGTCATCTATCTTATTAATTCCGAACCGATCGAAATACTGGATTTCACCATTATGATGTGTGACTGGTGATTACCAAAATCCTAACATACACATATATTATATAGTATTGTATTCATCATGCTATCATACGTAAGCATGTTGTAGTTGCGCTAAATTGGTTGTCAACCATTATATATTGGTGGTCGACCATATGTATGTTTACTTTTATGAAATTAATAAAATGAATATGGTGGATATTTTACATTTGCGCATCAACGTGAAACATTTTACGGATATGTACATGTACGAATCGTATAATCAAAGAGTGTATCACCATTTCGTGCAAGTAGGATAAACAAATATAGCCTTAACTTTTTTTTTCTTTTTCAATTAGAACTCGGAAAACATGTTCAAGAACACAAGAAGGCAATTTTCTGATCTTTTAAAGTAAATAAATCTTGTACTGTCCCATGCTTTTGGCGACCTGTGCATGGTATATAATTTTGTTTGTGTTGGAGATTCTGAGACGACCGGTTCATCCCCCACAGGAACAGGCCGGTATCTCTTTAAGGAAACGAGAGAGATTATTAGTCTTTGGATCAGAAAAATAGATTCATTTCTAGCCGTTTGATATATCACTTTGATTCCATTTCTGCTATTCAACGTAAAAATTTAATTGCAACCTGCACAAGCCTACATTAGAAATCTTAGGATATATATCATTTTGAGAAATCTGTCGTATTGTGATTATTGATAAAGGGAAAGTTTCGTTACGTCGCTTTACTTAAAAACTCCCTTGCAATAAATTTAATTGTTTCCAGTCGTTTAGAGTTGGATATGTGTCTGCTTTGAGACCTGAGCTCGATTCCACTTGGCCTCTTTATCTACAAAATATCTGCGCGAAAAAGAAGTTGGGCCTAAGACTAAGAGAATTAGTCTGGGCCTAAAGTCTGGGATTTACCTCCGGATTACAAAAATAATAATAATAATAATAATAATAATAATAATAATAATAAAAATAATAATAATAATAATAAGTTTGGTTGTCGTGGTAAAGTATAATGAAATTAAGTACTTAGTTTTTATAATTATTAACTATATTGTGTTAGTAGTATATAAGGGATAAAGCATGAATATTAGATAAATTCAAATCTAGTTTTGGTGGCGACGTTACTAAGTGATAAGTTTAATTGGCTTCATCGTAAGACTTTCCAGAAAAAAACAAAAAAAAACAAGTCAAATATGGTTTTAATCTTCCCCTCCTCCTCTTTTTGTTGTAATGTTTCTATTTTCGTCTATTAAAGGTCCCATGTCAAATGAAATTTTCAAAAAAAAAAAAAAAAAA
>VBRH01000010.1:331960-342470 GCA_014578085.1 Cardamine resedifolia | reverse complement strand
TTTTTTTTTTTTTTTTGCCGACTAACACCTCTGTTAATACAGTAGACATTTTTTTTGTTTTCATCTGAATAATGCATATCATTGAAAAATGTATTACAAACAACCAGTGAATGTTCGAAGGATGTTGAGAAGGTGTTTACTCACACCTAGGGACCAACAAATGACCACAATTCTTACAAGAACAACCTATATAAGACATTGAATTTGAAAACCAAAAGCCTCAAAACAAAGGAAGCCAAAATACCCAAACAAGGATAGTCAATTAAAAGATAAAATTTAGAAAAAATGGAATACCCAAACAAGGATAGTCAATTAAAAGATAAAATTTAGAAAAAATGGATAGGAAGAAATAAAACCATCGGAAAACAAGGCACTAAGACTGGAAAATGAAACCTTATGAATCGACGACCTCTTCTCTAGAAATTGTTGACGCCAGACATGAGATACCCACCGACAGAATCAGTCGTCCAAACGCAATGAGAACAAAGAACAGAACCAAACATGACTCCATCTGCACCAAAGAATCCAATCGCTCAAGAAAACTCAGGCTCAAGGACAAACCTTGAAATCCGAAAGGGGAAAACGCCAAGGAGGACCATCGGCTCTTACACGCGGACCCTCGTGAATGCAGCCCCGGTCACCTACATACCAAACACTGCCCACCTCCTCGCAAGAGAAGAGCTGCGAATCGAACCCACTGAAAAGTCGTGAACTCACACCAAAAACCAAAAGACTGGAAATGAGAGTGTAGATGCCTCTGCTGTGAACTACCATCCGAATAACGAACCCCAGAGAGCGAAAACTAAGCCAACTCGACACGCCAAACCCCTGAGCAAAATAAAACAGAGAGGAAGGGCCAAGCTCCAAGGAAATACCCTAACCACCAACCACTAAAGCATGAACCAGACTTAAAACCCAAGGGTGATACCTTCACTATCGGCGAGAACAGATATGAGGGAGGGACCTCGGTGGAAGACAATTGATGACAGAAGCGGTTGCAGACAGAGTCGCACCGTTGATCGGTAGATCCGGCGCCACCATCATCTCGCCGTGTTCACAGAGCAACGACGTAACCATCCTCCATGAGATCGAGCCAGAACTACGCTAATGGTGAGAGGTTTTCAACCTCGATTGATTATTCTACAAAGGAAAGCAGTAAAAAGACAAAAGGGAAGACCGACATGGACGCTATGTGAGCCTCCGTTGTCGATCTCCGAGCAGAACAAATCCGGTGAAAAGCAGCTGAAGGAGGGAGTTGAGAGAAAATTAGGACGACTCACATACCGACCGATCCCAGTTGACATTTTAATAGTTTATATTTTCTTTGTTCTAAAATAGAATGCCATAAAAAAAAATGTTGTATACAAATAAATGTTTGTGCTATGTCAATTTAACTGGATCTCCAATTTGATTCAAAGTCAATTTAATAAATTGTTGTTAGCGTATGAAATTATAAATATCTTAATCAATTTGAAATTCCAAACAGATTTTGATATATATCATTCATCAGTTAGACTGAATTCCTTAAAAAATAACATACACCTCCCAAAAGATAAACACTAATTTGTGTAAAACAATAAAATAATAGTGAATCTTCATCCAGTTAAATAAAAATTTGTTTACAAGATTATAAATATTTTGTTATTAATCACTATCTCGAATTCCGTGAGTTGAGGAAATATCTCTGACTACGCGCCGTTTATGGGATACGTTGCGCCGTTTTCATTTAAAGATTTACGATGTTATTAACTACCTGCCGTTTTTAAACTCGATTGATCGTCTTCTATTCTAGTTCGATTCTCGGCGGAGAATACTCGACGAGAAAATCCAGATCCTGAAATCATCTTAGAAAACAAACAAGCGAACTTCAAAAAAAAAAAAAGTCATGAATTTAGGGTTTGTAATTGGAGTTTTCGGTGTTCTCATTCTCTCCCATGCCGCTTATTCAACAATCCAATGTATGCCCACTCTTCCCAATCAAATTATAGCTCCAGTAGAGTCAGATCTACTTTGGTTTTTGAGATAGAAGCTAGTATCTTGATGTGGAGTTTTTCTTATTTGTTTCAGATAGAGGGTTGTTGAAGATCATGGAGGAAGAGTTTTCAGGACCAACGATGAATGTGAGTATATGATAAAGGTTTCTTTTCTCCCTCAATTGTCTTGGAAATTTGTCAGTAGGATTATGCTTTGACATGTCTTATGATTGAATTCTTAAGGTTTTTCTGGAGTTGATTATTGGATTGGCTCTGTGTATGTGGGCTGCTTTGACTTTCCCTGGGAAATTTCTCTCCATCCACCCAGATTCCGATGAAAACAGGTTTGTGATGATCATCATCCTCTTCAACTCTCTGTTGTCTTAATCAATCTGAAATCATGTTTTCTAGTGAATATTTTTGCTCTCGACTGAAAAGGTTCATAGACTAGTAAGGAATTCGTGTTCTAGAGATGTTCCGAGAGTCCAACATTGATGTCTCGGTTAAAGGATGCGTTTTTATTTATTTATTAGTATTTTGCTTAGCTTGGAATAGAGTTACGGGTCTTATAGAGACATTTTCTGGTTAGATTTGGTCCAATTATTCAGCTTAATCATGGGTATTTGCAATTTCTAGTGAATATTTTTGCTTTTTGACTGACAAGATTTATGGATGTTTGTTCATGAGTTCATTTAAGAAACTTGTGTTCTAGAGATGTTTCTAGGATCTAGCTTTAATGTCTCTTGAAACATGGAACTTACGGTTATGGCTTACAAGAGCTTTAACTCTTTAGGCAGTTCTGCCCCCAAGTCATTCAATCAGTCCAGATT
The DNA here is from genome assembly GCA_014578085.1 of Cardamine resedifolia. Taxonomy (NCBI): domain Eukaryota; kingdom Viridiplantae; phylum Streptophyta; class Magnoliopsida; order Brassicales; family Brassicaceae; genus Cardamine; species Cardamine resedifolia. The sequence continues at coordinate 339,667 of VBRH01000010.1, read as the reverse complement.
TGCCTTATAGGCTTTTTAGACACCCTTTGGTGAAACAGGATGATTCCTCCTTTTATGCAATCTTTACGTAGATTTATTCATCAAAGATTGAATACGAGATTATCCTAAAACCCTAAATCGTCACCGATAGTCAGAAAAAACGAACCTTGCAATGGAAAAATAAATTCTCCGGCAAGAATACCTTCTGTTAGATGAGTGAATACCTTCTGTTAACTGCTTTCATCAAAACTTTTGCAGGGCTGTGTCTTTACCAGATAACTCGGATTTCATGATATTCAATCACCGTGGCAGACTGTTCCCACCAGAGGTCAACATGAAGTTTTGATTTTTATCACACTGCTTAGTCAAACACTGTTCTGTCTAATGTTTTGAGATGTTTCCATTGAGATTCTACTCAAAGTAAAGTACTCTGCTTTTGTGATTCTTGAAAAGAGTTTTGTGAAGTTTCTGTGTGTTAGGGTCTCTATTTGGAATCTTAGATTAATGGAAATTCAACATAACAACAAATGTACAAATCCCCCGCTTGATAGGTTTGTGTACTATACTATGAAAATACAGTACAGACACAGTACAGACTTTTGCTTCTTTATACACTCCGGTTACAACTCTCTGATACAAAGAAAAAGCAGAACCAGTTTAGGTGTTCTTGGCGCTGTTCTGGAAGGTCCAGCTCCAAATGTCGTGACGCTCAATGCCACGGCCCATGGCACCGGCAAAACCAGGGTACATGTTTTCGAGAAAAACCTCAGAGAGATCTAAACGATCAAAGGTTTCTTAGGTTTTTTAACGGTTTCTGGCGCCAGAGTAACTGTAACCTTTGAGTGTCTATACTCAATCCAAGCCTTGTACCTCTCTCTCCATTACTTAGATTCACCTCCTTAAACGACCAGTGTTTCCTTAACCCAATTCTTGTCTGAGCAACAACAGAAGTAACAGAGTTGATGTCTATTCCGACATGGTTATCATTAATGTCTCCAAAACGTTTGTCATGAAAAAACATCGAATTTGACAGCAAAGATGTAGTTATTGGGGTGCCATTTTTGGTTTCGTTGAGGATTCCGAGGAATCCAGCGGGTCCACACTGGCTTGAAAGGGATTGGAGTGGCCCAAAGACCTTGGCCATGAGAGAATGGGTTTTCGTCACAGGTCATGGAGAGAGCTCCAGAGCGGCTCACGCCATCTGAAGCAGGACCATGCTCTACGTCTCTGAGGTTTTGAAGCGTTGGATTCAAGTAGTAGAAAATGATCGTCAATGGAGCATTGTGCAATCATATTCGTTTATACGATTTCGTTAAACGTATTGGAAATTACGCACAAACGAAAGAACCGTTTTTCCACGATAAAACATTGTTCCCTACCTTGTGTCAGTCTTCAAAATTCAAATTTACCACACCTTGTCTTTGTTCGGCGTAATTGCACTTAGAAAGTGAAGAGCAAAATACATTACACAAAGAGAGACACAAGAAATTAATCAAATTATACATCAAGAGCTCTTCTATAGATCCGGTTGTGATCATTCAACAAATATTATCTCATTACGACTCTGTACAACGATAGCGTTACGTATTTTAAGTGTTCAGATTGCAACGGAGATGATCATGAAGAATTTGAACAAGCTCCACTTGAGGTCATATACCCTCTTCATCCTAGACATTCTCTTCATCTTGTTTCTTGGAGTAACTATTTTGGGAGTGGAAGCAGAGAATGCTAATGCTGTGATCAAAAGCTCAAAGATAATTTTTATTATTGCTCATCTTGCAATTGTGCTATCAATATAGCTTGTGTGGATAAACCACCAGTCTTGTCTATAGACCATCCCAAGTGGCATGAGCATACTCTTACTCTGTTTCCAAGGCATTCCTCCTTGACTTGCAACCTCTGTGCCTTGGCTGATTCAAGCTTACTTGTCTATATGTGTTCCCCTTGTTATCTTGTCATACATCAAAAGTGTATGAGCTTACCACTTGTCATAAGGATATCTCGCCATCCCCATCGTATCTCTTTTTCATCTTCTTTTTACCAAGGAGATTTGTTTTGTGGGGTTTGTCGCGGACTTATCCACAGTGATTATTGTGGATATTCTTGCATCAAGGATGGTTGTTCCTATGCGGCACATTCGAAAACAGATCAATGTGTGGGATGGCGTACTGTAGAACTTGAGGGAGTGCCTACAGAAATAGAAGAAGAACTCGAGCCGTTTGTGAGGGATAACCGATGGAATCATACAGCATTTCAGTCATCAAAAACATCATTTGATGCTTGATGAGAACACGGCCAGAGACTACGACGAAAATAAGGAGTGTCAAGCATGCACCATGCCAATCTATTTCGGTAACTTGTACTCCTGTATGCAATGTGAGTTTATTCTACATGAAGAGTGTGTGAATCTTTCTCGTAAAATACATCACCCGATACATCCACATCCGCTAACTCTAGTGGGAGATCATATTACAATGGCTGGGACATTATGTTCAGCTTGTAATTGGATGTGCACGACTGGTTTCTTCTATGAGTGCGGTCAAGAAGGATGTATTTTTAAGATAAACGTGCAGTGCGCCACAATTTATGAGCCATTAGTCCATGAAAGTCATACGCATACTTTATTCCTAACATCCAAACCAGGAGAATGGAGAAGATGTTGTGTTTGCAAAGAGCAAGGAAAAGGCGAATTTAAAATATAAAAAAATTCCAAATCCTTTCCTATGAATCCCATAATGTCCATCATTTTGGATCGAAAAAAAAAACTCTTCTTGGTGTGTTCCTCACTCAAATGGTCCAAAATATTCCACCATTGTGTACAAATAACTCAGTCCTGTTAGCCCGGTTTAATCGGTCAAAGTCTCTCAGTTTGGTTTTCTCTGTTGAGAGTCTTGGCTCAAAAACTATCCAGAGAGACACACGGTATTGAAAGCAGAACTAGCAATTAAGGATTTATTTTTTGCAAGTAGACGACAAGTGTTCGTTTGACAATTTCATATAGATTCTCAATTCTAATCATTCAATGAATTTGTTTTGTTTATGTGCAAGTTGCATAGGCCGACCTAAAAAAATAATTTATTATTTTGATAAAAGTCTTATAATAAAACTGGAAATAGGTAAGATCCGCAAGCTACGTGGGTAATTGATCGTTGGCTTTGAATTAGGACAGCCTGTAAGCTTTGAGATTTGTGTCTGCATTAATTATTTTCATAGAACTGTATGTTATGTTAATTACATGATCCATCTACTCAACCAAAAAAAAAACTCAGAAAACCTTTTCTCTCTATGGATTCGGATTCAGAGTCGAAGCTCATATCACTCATTACTCAACTTATATCTTTAAACGATACTACGACTAGATGGTTTACGTGTTTCTACTCGGACAACACAGCACTTATTATTGAAATACTCTCTCTGGTGAGTTCAATGGATTTGGATTCGATGCCAAAGCCGGAGTCAGAGTTCATGTCAGTCATCACTCAAACAATCTCTGTTTTCAACTCTATGGATTTAGATTCCCAGCGCAAGGAGCTGTCCAAGGTCATATCACGCATTACTCATCTCGTGAATCCTAGAGATTCCGATTCGGACTCGGATTCGGATTTAGATTCGGAGTTTGAGTACTACTTTGATAAAACATTGGATCTCGCTCCGGAGCCGGAGCTCCTAGCACTCATCTATCAAATATTCTCCCTCGTCAGCTCTATGAACTCAAAGTGGGAGAAGCTTCTTTCCTTACGCCCTCAACTAGTACAAAGATCAACGTATGATGGCAAACTTTATTTGAATGAAGATCCGATTAGAAGCTATAGCAAGTGGGCGTGTCTCCCTATAAACTGGAGGGTATTCAGTTTTACAGGAGAAGACGCTACCCATTTTATCTGCCGAGCTTGCAATGGCCAGCAACATAAAGAACATAACAACGCCCCGGTTGTGATCAAACACCCTCTTCATCCCAAACATTCTCTTCAGCTTCTCATGTGTGATAATACATGGAGACAATGTTATTGCTGTGATGAAGATCTCAAATATATATTTTATCATTGCTGGGCTTGCGATTTTTCTATGAATGTAGCTTGTGTGGAGAAACCACCTGTCTTATCTATAGACCATCCCAAGTGGCATGAGCATACACTTGTTCTCTTTGCAAGATTTACTTCCTTAACTTGCGACGTCTGTGCCTTGGCCTCTTTAACCTGTCCTTTATATATATGTCCACCTTGTGGCTTTGTGGTCCATCGAAGATGCATCAACTTACCACGCCTCATTAGGATATCTCGCCATCCCCATCGTATCTCTTTTACCACTTGTTTTGATCAAGGACATTGGTCTTGTGGTGTTTGTCGCAGAAAGGTCGACAATGATTACGGCGGTTATTCTTGCATCAAGAGCGGCTGTTCGTATGCGGCTCATTCGAAATGTGCCACACAAAAAAATGTGTGGGATGGTAAAGAACTTGAGGAAGAGCCAGAAGAAGACATTGAAATAGTTGATCCATTTGTGAGGATAAGCGATGGAATCATACAACATTTCAGTCATCAACATCATCATTTGAGACTTGATGAGAACCCGTGGAGAGACTACAATGAGTATAAGTTGTGTCAAGCATGCATCTCGCCAATCTATTTCGGTAACTTCTACTCATGTATGCAATGTGATTTCATTCTTCACGAAGAATGTGCTAATCTTTCTCGCCAAATATATGTCCCCATACATCGACATATGCTCACTCTAGTGGGAGGAATATACGAAGGTGTTGCCAACTATATCAAGGATAAATGTTCAGCTTGTCCTTGGACGTGCAAAACTGGTTTCTTCTATGACTGCGCCGAACAAGGATGTTCTTTCCAGCTACACGTGCAGTGTGCCACAATTTCTGAGCCACTAGTCCATGAAAGTCATGTGCATCCTTTATTCCTAACATCCAAACCAGATGAGGAAAGAGAATGTTCGGTTTGCAAAAAGAGTAATTTTTGTTCCACAGATGAAACATTCAATTGCATTGAGGAGTGCGACTTTGCTTTGTGTTTTGCATGTGCTACTTTACCTCACAAGGTAAGGTACAAGCATGATAAGCATATGCTTACTCTTTCTTATGGGGAGGAGGCAAGTACCATGACGTATTGGTGTGAAGTTTGCGAGCAGAAGGTAAATCCAAAGAAGCGGTTTTATATGTGTGATGAGTATTGTTGTGTCACCCTACACATTAAATGTGTGCTTGGGCGGGACTTATACATGAAGCCCGGTTCATCGTGGTTCCTCCAACCTAAACTGGTATGTAATATGATGCCCAACGATCATCATATGTCTCGACCTATTTGCTCCTGGTGTGAGAGGCGTTGTTCACAAAGAGTAGTTTTCCAGTATTTTGGATCAAGATTTTGTTCCATAGATTGTATTAGATCTGGTTCTGGACGTACACCGCTCTGGTTGTAAGAAAAATATTGAATTTGTATTATGTTATAATGATGGGTCAAACACTGGTCTATCCACGAAATTTTGGCTCAAAAGAAAGTAATTTGATTTGCATCACTAGTGAATCTTGAACAAGTTTTTCTTTTCTTCTCTTTTATTTTTTATTTTTTTCTCTCAAAGTCTCAAGCACATATGAGCAAGATACTTGGCTGAGCCAAACCTTTATCATCCTTTCCTAAACCCTCTCGTATGACTCGACAAGAGTCACCACCGTGTTAATGTTTACCAGAACAAAAGAACAGTAAAGACAATGTATAAATTTGGCATCGGGAAGAAACAGAACTGTAAGAATGATTCTCTTTTTCATTACATGGCTCGCTATTCTTTAATAGCATTGTCTCAGAATCTGCTGCAACTACTACTAGAGAACAAAAGTTAAGATAATACAAGTTTAGTAAATATCAAATTGTAAACATGACTTAGAGCAAAATGATCAAAGACACATATATACATGGCATGTGTGTCTTAATCCAAGCCTTGTTACAACTTATCCAGACATCCATAATCATTGCAACATTCAGAGAAGCCTATCTTTCTCTCTAACTCTCTGAAAAGAGAATCAATCAGACGGTTGATCTGTATTCAAAACTTGTTCCCGGTTTTTCAGTGGAAGGGAAAGCCTCCAAGCCAGTGACCATAGCCGCAGGAGGCCCACGGCGACACCTCTGATGCATCTCATCAACAGCTTCAGGTGGTCCAGAAAAGAGTGCTTCCACAGAACCGTCCCTGCGGTTCCTGACCCATCCCTTTAACCCGAGTTGCTCTGCGTTCTCGACAGTCCAGTTCCTGTAGCACACTCCCTGTACTCTTCCCTTTATCACCACTCTCACCTGCATCAGCATTGACATCTTTCAGTCCATATTATTATAGAACAGTGATACCAAGAAAACTGATATACTCTGATGAGTTGATCAAACTTTCGAATATAAAGTAGATAATCTATCCACTCAGCATGTTCAAGACGATAGTGATTCAAAGAAACATTTCACTCAAACAGTTGTTAAAATGGGAATAAAGAAGAATAGAACCATCATCAAGATACCAATGAACCTTAGTTCAAGATAAATAGATCAAAACACACAAGAAGTTCCAATGATGCAAACAAAATGCAGATGGATTTTTCGGTTATAGAGTTGCAACTCACTCTCAAGTATGAAACTTTAGATCGCCAACATTTGACCAATAAAAGAGTCTATAATCTGAACAAGTATCATAGCTGTTTCATTCATAGTATAACAACAACCCATTCTATATACTCAAAAATAAACCTTTAGGGCTATGGAATAAAATCGTAAGCTATGTTTCACTGAATCAAAACGAAACTGACATTGAAACAACAAAACCTAACTTAAACGAGAAACAGAATGATTCAATGCCCTAAATACCAGGAAAAAAATCTCAGATTTTGGTCATAGTCCCGACGAATTAGAAAATACCGTTTTGGAAGAATCGGATTGGTGGTGAGACCCAGAGTCAGCCAGAGTGGTCATGGAGGACACAGGAGGAGATGAGCGAAGGCAAAGCAGAGGATGAGCGGCAGAGAACGGAGGAAGAGGAAGATTCCGATGGTGAAGGAGAAGGAGAACGGAGAGGCTACGAGGATTATAGATTATCAATGCTGGTGTAGAGATTTGTGGAACCTTCCCGAAACTCAGGAATCGTGTTCGAATTCCGACAATTGAGGCCATTCTTCGTTAGAGGTAACTTTCTCATGTTTCTGGGGTTTTTGGGCTATTTCCTTAACGATTCCGGTTATGTCTAACTAACCGGTTCGATTTGTATCTGGAAGATTTTTAGAAACTCTCAATTGATATAAGAATTATGCAAGGATAATAAAATCTTTAATCAACATTTTTTTTTTTTAGTTTTTGTTTCTTTTAGAAATGTAATTGATGATTAATCTCAAAGAGATATGTCATGTGTGTGTGATGATTTAATATAAATAAATCAAATAGTAAAAACAAATTTTCTTTTCCAAGCCTTTACTGCTTTAAGCTGCAATGATTTATGTGTAGAATCAATCTCATTATCAGTAAATTTGTAGACTAGATTATCTGAACAAACTACAAACAAAAAAGGAATTAAAACTATGAAAATGATTTGGTCTACGAATCAACACGGCAAATGGAACAAACACTAATAATAATGTATGAAAAATAAAGAGTATAGGCTAATTTGAATTGTATAGTTTATGTAGACTGCTGTAGTTGTGTTGTGTCCCTGACATAAAAGAAACCTTTTTTTTTTTTTTTT
>VBRH01000010.1:318524-330618 GCA_014578085.1 Cardamine resedifolia | reverse complement strand
ATATTACGAACAATTTATAAAATAATAATCAAATATTAAATATACTAAAAATTTGACATATACTAGACAAGAAGATTCAGATTTAAAATGAGATTTCCAATTACAAAAACAGATATTTTTCGTCGATATGATTTGATCATCTGAATTCATATTACAAACGAATCAAAGCAAATATGGGAAAATAACACACAGCTACGCAAGAAGACCTTTCTATTTTTGTAATTAAATATTCCAGCTGTGCAAGTAGGCCCCACTAGTGGGGAGACTCGTGCCGTGCAGTCTAATTCCAGACAAAATTGCCATGTGGGCCTGACGTGGACTGGTCCCACTAATTATTACATGTCAACATTAAACCCTACATCATAATCACCATCATTATGATCAGATTCATGCTTGTTATGTACATACAATCTGATCATCCTATGCGCTAGTCATAAACCACAACATGTCTCTCTTATCAGTGTAGAATTTTTCCAACGGCATCTACCAAATTACCATTTTTATATTAGCATGCCTTTGTTTGTCAATTAAACACATACTTTAATTATTAAAGAAATTAGTAAACACATAGTAGTAGTATGTAGAAAACGGTAATCGCAAGTAAAAAACTAAAAGCTAGAGTAAATGTGGTATTTGTATGTGTCACATTCAAAGCTGACTCAGAAACACGGGGCATTTTTTTTGTTCATGGTTTCACTTTACTCCTCTCTTCGTCATGATTCCACTTCATTCTACATTTTTATATTGTTGCTGACAGATCCACTTTTAAAAAACTTTAATAATAATTTTAAATCCATTTATATAAGTCATGGATTAGGTTTTCGCATCAGCAAATGATTTGGAGGAACATTCAATATACAATTAATGTTCATATATTGTTTTCGGTGAAGCTCACATAGAATCCTACATGTATATTATTAACCTTATAGATAGATATATTCGAGTTGTGATTTTATACAACTACAATATCGAAGAATCATGTATTGAGTTGTAGATATGTTATTGATTATAACAACAAAGATTATGCAGGTAACTGTACATGTTCATGATTTTTTTTTTTTTGTTAAAACTTGTTTATGACTTCACACTTTTTTTTTTTCCAGAAAATCATACACTAAACATATATATTGGAATATTCCTATGCATGCATGGCTTCTTGTTTGATTTTTTTTGTCCTTGAATCAAATTGTCTTTTTGTAACTTGTTGCGTCTGATAGCGACAAGGAAACAACATCTTTACTAGTTAAATATGTTGGAAATATATATATTTAAACCCAAAAATAAAAGAGTGTATATATGCATTTTATATGAAACAAGTTTTAAGACTTTACTACTCTTTCCGTTTCAGAATATAGGATGTTTTAGGGTTTATTTTTTGTTTCACAATGTAAGATGTTTTGACATCTCAATGCATACTAAATAATAAAAATATAATTTATTCAAAATGTTCAAGAGCATTATTTTCTTTTTCTTTATTTGCTTTAATTGAGTGTTTATGTTAAATAATGTTTTTTTAAAAAGAAATAAATATTTAAATTAAAAATATAAATTTTTTTAATATTTGTGATAACCTCCAAAACATCTAATATTCTGAAATGGAAGGAGGATATAAAAAAGGCAAAAATACAAATGTCTGCTTATGTATGAAACGGCATGAACCTTCTGATCTGAAAATCATTCATTGGAGCTTATTATTAATATTATTAGAAGAAACACACACGTAAACGTGATCATACGTCGGTCCGTCCAAATAACTACTCACTTTTAATTAATTATGTGGCTGTTTATCAATCCTAGACATATATTATTTTATTATATGGTTAATTAAGTTGTATATTATGTGGCCGATACCAAACTAGACTTATAGTTAAAACTTCAAATTAACCGTCAATCGACTTTAAAATTCGATTCACATATTTTAATAGTGTAGACTTCAGCTTAGAAATTCATATTTATATCTAGTGAATATCCCAAACTAAAGAAAATAATATTAGATTAGGCATTTATCAGTAGGGTAAACGGTAAAGATTTTTCTTTATTCTTTTAAGCTTTGGTTAATCTGCCCCCACTAACTTTGGATGAGTGTGAAAGGAACCAACAAATTTATTCACGAAGTAAACTATAACATTTCATTCGTTTGTATTTCATCATAATCATTTTCGGTCATGAAAATGCTGGAAGCTTCAAGACTATCCTCGGTCATGCTAATGCGAGACAAAATAATATGATGAAATATATCCACAAATTGATATTGTATATTTTTATGATGAAATATATCCAGAAATTGATATTGTATCTTTTTATGATGAAATATATCCAAAATTAATAGACAAAAGAATATGATGTGCCAATACCCTACTTCAAAAATATGATGTAGCAATTATTTTTCAAAATGTCTTTGGGCACTCATTAATTAGTTGAATGATCTACAGTCACTAATTTATTTATCAATCAATGGTGATTCAACTTCTACCACATAAGAAATAAGCAATTTTTGTGTTATATTAACATTATCGTCATCACCCTGATTCACCCAGATAAGTCACAGCTACCTAGGAACACGTATAGATTTGCTTTCCAGTAAAAATATACACGACTGGTTAAAACAACTTAAACAATTTAATTTAAAAACACTCAATCGAAGTATAAAATACTTTAGTTATTATATCGCTCTCTCCCCTATACAAATGTATCTATTGGAGAATGCTAATAGTTATATGTCCCTTGGCAATTCTGACCACTCACGAGTTTTGATGATCATGTCCGATGAAGACAGTTTTAACTTCTAGTAGAATTTTATTCTGATACAAAAATATGTCATTTAACAATTTGATCTATAGACTATTGCAAATGTTATTAATTTAACTCAACTTTTTTTTTTTCTGATAAGTGATAATGATAATTAATTAAACTTAACTTCAACTTCATAGCTTCGTTCATACCTAACATCCATAAATAACGTCTCCATCGACTCTTCTTTTTGGCCTGATTAAACCAATGAGTCAAATATTGTTTCCCAATTAAATACAATCATATACATACACACATACTCATATGTATATATATATATATATTTATATATACATATATGTACACACAAATTATGCAAGCTGTTTGTGTTTTATGATGTGTTAACCATTAATATACTGTTACCCTTTATGGTAAAGGAAAAGCTATTATGACCCTAAGTAGAAACTTCTGGAAACAATAAAGATGAATTTACATACAAATAAACTAAAGAAAATCTAAATGTTCAGCTTTTTTCTTAAAATACGAAAGACTAACCAAATATTCGTTTTAAAGAATGACAAAACTCGATTGCTGTCCTACTAATTTCTTTTGGTATGGATAGATAAAGACCAAACGATCTTTCTAAATATGTCACTTGAGATGTGAAATTGTTAAAGTAATAACAAACAGCATTTGGAAAAATAAACAAACAAGCCATAGAAAATAAACAACCTAAACTGCATTAATGCTTAGGACTTGATGATCAATAATATATATATATTCACATTTTCACAATATTACCGCCTTCGTTGAATAAGAGAGGGTATATAATTGTTTCCTAATGGTGATCAACCGTCGGTTGATAAATAAATTATAGTATATAAGGTTATGTCATTTTTATGAATAAATTAAAGTATATAAATATGGTAAATGTTGCGTTATATACTTACCTCTTCCAACCAAAGAGTAGTATGAATGGATTATTCTTCTCCCATTGTTATATTTGATCTGAAACGATCCTGTATGACTTAATGTTAGTCGGTTGTGTTTTTTGTTTTTTGTTTTTTTGTTTTTTATTTTTTTTGATTAAAATTTGAGTCGGTTGTGTTACGTACAGGTATTGGATATATAGTACTTTCATCCTAGATTCCATACACATCTAAAATTTTGTAACATAACACGAGATGATAAGATTCAATATATTAATAAACAATTTTATATATATTAAAAATTATTTACGAGGAGTCTCTTAACTCTGAACAGCAGTTAGTATAATTATCTTTTTAAATAATACTATATTTTATTCCACCTCTTTATCTATGTGGTGGGCCGTTCATTTTCATTACCGCCAACGATGATTTTCTTGAAACAAAAAAGATTAATCAGGTTGTAAAAAAAAAAAAAATCATAAAATATATATTTTCATTATGACCACTTAAATTTAAAAGTTACACAGCACAAAATGTTATAAAACAGAAGATGTTCCAATCTTACGATACAAAATTATATCTATATAGAGTAAACCAACCAACCAATCCACGCCTCTCAAAAACCGGTTCTAACCGGCCAATCTAGCCGGTAAAGATTACCGGACTCGGAAGTTTCCGTGCTTTCGCAGTTTACAATTTGTCATATATTCCTATATTTTCTTAGTTATTTACAGTTTCCTCCCCTCCAGTTTGACCTCACATCACAGAACACCCATTTGGATTCTCATCACTAAACATCTCAGGCGCACGCATATGAGCATAAGGATCTACGTATCCTTGGTGGTTCATATACGGTGGTGCTTCTTGTCCATTATACCCTTGATTCGTATACGACTCTTGTACGTATCCTTGGTTCGTATACGGTTCTTGTACATACGATTGTGATGATTGACCTTGCATCATGTATTGTTGACCGTACATTTGTCCTGGTGGGTAATAATACATCGGCTGTGGAGGATAACCGTAACCGTTGTATTCTGATTTCTTCACGTCAACCGTACCACCACCGTCTCCTCCGCTGACGGCAACTTCTTTCTTCTTTTCACCACCACCGTCCTTCTTTTCTCCGACATCTTTATTCTCTTTCTTTTCACCAGCTGCAGCACCTTTGTCTTTCTTCTCACCGCCGGCTGGAGCTCCGTCGTCCTTTTTCGCCGGAACAACTTCAACGGTGCGTTTCAGCTTCTCATTGAGGTAAGGAGTGAGTTGTTTCACGTCAATTATCCCCTTCACTATCACCAAGTCCTTGGCGCTATCGATGGCAACTGAATTAACTCCTGTAAATTAATATTCAAACATTAGTTTTAGTTAAATTAATAATGTAACTAAGCCCGTAGATTAGGCTAACTACTTCTTAGCTAACCATCTGATTTCTTTTCACTAAAATAATAAATAAGCTACCTATAGGTAGTTAAGTTCAACCTAATTTAAGAAATATTTAAGTTTTGTTTTGCTTCCGTTATCTTCAATCACCAACCGAATCAATTTGATTTTAAATTATTTAATACTAAAAGAACGTTTCAAATTGAGATTTAGGAGCATAAACATACCCTTAATTTTGTTGACTATTCTTTTGATTTTGTGTTCGCAACCTTCACAATGTAACTTCGTCTTCAGAACCACAGTACTCTGCATATCACATCAAAGAAAATTACATCAGAAACAACGATTTTTATCTTAGTTAATTTTTAATTATATAATTGGATATCTCATTTTTATTAAAAAGAAAAAGTCATAAAATGGATATGGATTCGAACGAGTGTAATTACGGTAAAGTTTTAAAGTGTAGCACACACGTTATAGACCACAAACAAATGGACTGACGTATGAAACTTAAAAATATATTTATTATAACTTTTAAAATTGTTGTTCTCCGTGTGACTAAAGAACCTTTTCCTTTTAATAAATTTATTTTTTTCCCTAATTTCTTTTAAATTTTAATTAGAAGAGATAAACACAGATAGACACAATTGAATACCTCTTTTGGTGGTGGTGGAGGAGAAGCTTTCTTCTCTCCTTCCTCTGTCTTCTTCTCCTCCTTTTTCTCATCGGCGGGTTTCTTCTCGGCCGGTTTCTCTTCCGCCGGCTTCTTCTCACCGGTTGAAGGAGGAGTCTCTTTCTTCGGCGGCGCTACTGTAGAGATGAGTTCAACCTTTCTCTTGATTCGCTCTGCTACTTTATCACGAATTGCAACTGGATCTACGTTTCCGATCACCGTCAATTTGTTAGCCTCATAATCAATCTTCACATCTTCCACACCTGAATCATAGAATTGGCGTTAGGGTTTAATAAACCAGAAGGCGAACTCAAATCCTTTCGAATTGGATTGAAATCAATTGGAAAATTGAATGATTAATACCTTTGAAATGTTTGAAAACTCGTTTGATTTTCTTCCCGCAACCTTCACAATGCATATCAAGCTTCATAACGACGACGGTGGTGTTTCCACCATCTCCTCCCTTTTTCGCACCACCGCCATCGATCGGCTTCTTCTCTCCTTCAGGTTTCGTTGCCGTTTCTTCCTTTTTCTGAAAAATCACAAATCAAAGAGAAATTGAATATCACAGAGAGATCGAGAGAGATAAATACAGAGAGAGGAAGAGGACGAAGAAGAAGAGTAACTAACCTCACCCATCGTAGTAAGATAGAATCAGATAGTTTTTGATATTTCCTTTTATGGAAGAATTTTGAATATACTCTGGAAAAAAACTCTTAACAGAATATTTTGTTCTGGTTTGTGGAGGAGGAAAAAGGGGAAGATGAGGAATATATAGAGAGACCTTATTGTTATGTTATATGATGTATTGATTGATGATGGTGATGATATAACTTTGTATAATTACGTACATATATAAGAAAAACGAGGTCAGGATTTGTACGCGGGTTGTTTTTTAATTGCCGTCGAGTTGGACTCATCATTAAATGGGCCCATTTTATTTAAGACGAGGATAAACGACGGCGTTTTCTATTTATCCTTGCACAAACAATGACGGCGTTTAAAACTTTTTTTAACTAACCGGAACTGATACGAAATGACGAAACTATCCCCGGCCCATTGGATTTGACTTATTTCGCCTTGACTTTAACCACGCTTAATTATGCTGAACTGTTTAACTTGACTACTTCTCAGGAAATCTTTTTCGAGCATGAGGTAAGGTTGTCTAAATAAATAAGAAAGCCTAAGCAACTTTTTGATATCATTTTCATGTTTACGTAAATTAATCGAAAGAGAGTTATTACGGTTACGATTTCTTTGATATGAGTCAAACTCCCCTAAGTCACCATTAATGGAAGAAACAGAGGAGCCGTTTTGTGAAAAATGGGAGAATTTTTAAAAAGGGAGAAAGCAAAAATGGAAATTTAGGTTTTGGGAAAGGAAGGAGGTGTATGAATTATCAAGGTTGAGTTTTAGGGTTTTGAATTTTTAACAATGTCTCAGCTTTTGGGTGGAATCGGAAAGCTCTCAGTTGTGAAGAAGCAGAGACTCTCATGTTTGAGTGAATTGCGGTCCTTGTCAACGGCGGCTTCAACGAGAGCAACCGCAGGGAGACGACAACATCTGGTAATGAAATTGTGGTGGACATGAATTTGTACGATCCGAGGAAGGAGGAAAGAGTGAAGATCCCCGAGAAGACTCTGTTGAAGGAGCTCCAACGTTCGCTGAAGATAGGATCTTCGAGGGGATGGGTTGGTTTGAAAGAACACTCATCAGTGCGTCTCACGAATATCTACAACCCTTGTGCCTTTGTGTCTTCGCATAAGGTTATAACTCTGCCTCTATTGGATGATATTATTCCCAGTATCTCTCTCTCAGCCTCCCCAAACCAACAAGACTGTGTAGTGGCGGCCAAGTCCTCTAGTCCATTTATCAGCCTGTGTCGGCCTGGTGACTCGGATTGGACACACATCAAGGTCCCGTTTTTTGCCTCGAAGGTGACGTATTCCATGAGAGACAGTAAAGTTTTATCTTCACAGGGCGAGTGAGGACGTGTATGAGGGTCCAGTTGATCTCATCAACACTAGCACTTGCTCTGACTTCCCTCAGGTGAGTGTGTACCAGAGAATCGCTAACTCTGACATCCCCCAGAGTAGACAAGATCAGCTTATCTCAACTATCAAGACTCAATACCTGGTCGAGTCACGCTCTGGCGACTCCTTCATCGTTTACTGGTAAGAACTAAGAAGAATCTGTTGCTGGTGCTTGTTCTGATCACTTTGATAATTGTGCATTTGTTGAATTACACCGATGCAGTTTACATTTGAACAGTAGATTTAGATATCCTCATGTGTTGATATTGTTTGCTGCCTCTTTCCTTGAAGGTGTGACGAGTTCTCTGACAGAGGAAAAGTGGAGTCAAGTCACGGCAAGAGACCTTATAGAAGCTCCTCTTTCTGCAGGAGGAAGACTAGGGCCTTTGTGGTGTTTAGGCAAGACCCTGAGCAAAAGATCGGTTCTTACACTGAAGACATTGGCGATCTCTGCATTTTTCTAGGCAAGAGCAAGGCCTTTTGCGTGTCTGCAACCGAATATCCCGGACTTAACCCTAATTCCGTCTACTATGCTAGCATGCTAACGGGGTTTGGTTACTACGACCTCTCCTCCAACACTCTCCATGACGTCAGTGACCCGCCCCCTTTCTCCGGTGTCTACCTCTGGCTTGCCCCGCTCGAGTGAACAGAGCTTATTGGCTCAGCTTGAACTGTTGTAACTTATGTGTTGTAATATGCATATGCTTTTTTCCGACTATCTTATTATTTCCTGGTTTTTTCTTTGTTATGTTTAATTTATGACGCTGGATGCTTGGTTTTTAGTTAAGTAACGCATATTCCAATTCAAAATCTTGATGTGCTTGAGTTTGTTTGTTTTGTTTTATGTTTAATTTACAGTTTCGACTAGGATGCTTAGTTCTATACTATTAATTAAGCAATGCCCTATCCAGTTCAACATCGATGGAAAGCTCAGTCTATAAGTTACTTCTGAATTTGAGTTTCATATTTGCAGATCGGAACATAATTGAAAAGAAAACTGCATATTCGGAAGAACTTGAAGACCACAAGTAATGGACACATGCACCACTGATACGCTCGGCTTACTTGCATTGATCTTCTCTTTACTTTTAAGATAGATTCTTACATGGATCCTGAGTGTCTGATAGATTTCTAGAGTGATTGTGGTTGGAGATTTCCACGGTCAATTCACAGAATCAATGTTTTGTGTTCAACGGCAATTACACTGGTCGAGGTTTTTGGAGCCTACAAGTGTTATTCGTTCTCTTAGCTTGGTCCAATGCTATACTCCAAGTGTTCTCCACGATCTAAAACTTTTCAAGTTTGTATCTATGAATTGTGGATAAATGCCTCCTAATTTTGGTTCTTTTCTGGCTTCTTCTTCTTAGTTTGTGAAAGCAAAGGAAGGACAACTTAAAATAATGAGGTACAGTGGTTTGCTTATAACAGAGAAATGTTTTTAATAAGACTTACAATAAGACTTGTTCAAACACTAGTTGATATAACATTGATTAAAACAGACCCAACATCTTTTAATACTAAGTTAAAACACAGATAACACTGATTAAAAACATAAACGAGACTCTAAAGCAGAAAATCATAAAGAAAAGACGACTTCACATGGGGTGATTGGTTCCACCAAA
Organism: Cardamine resedifolia; assembly: GCA_014578085.1. Classification (NCBI taxonomy): domain Eukaryota; kingdom Viridiplantae; phylum Streptophyta; class Magnoliopsida; order Brassicales; family Brassicaceae; genus Cardamine; species Cardamine resedifolia. The sequence continues at coordinate 321,248 of VBRH01000010.1, read as the reverse complement.
GATATTCCTCCTTCCAGAAATCAATCTTGTCATTGATACTCCAGACTTCTCCTCTTATGGCCGCTTTTTCTTCCGCTATCTCCATAGCCCAAAATCCTTTAGAACAGAAATTAAACCCTATCAAACAAAGAATCCGATCAAATCAAAGCTTCCTCGAAGAAGAGGAACAGTGGTTGTCATTTGCCATCACTGATCGTCAAACTCGAATTAGGGTTAATTAGACACATCTTCTAGGCAAAAATAGTTGCATCAGTTTTAATATTGAAGCTAATTCACATAATGTTATAAATATAACTTTTACTAACATCAGTTTTTATTTTGTAAATTTTGTATCGTTTTAAAAAGTGATTTGACAAAAAATGAATAGATACATCAATTATTTAACTGATGTAAAATTTATTTTATATTAATTTTATTAAAATGATACAAACTAATAAAAATTAAATCAATTTTATTGAATTGATGTCAAATTAGTTAATTACTACATCAGTTAATATATTATTGATGGTAAGCCATATATATTTGAATACACGTCTTTGATCCGGTTAGAAAAATATTTCTGGTATACTTTGATAATTAAATCACTAATTCGAATAATTAAACATGCATCTTCTTTATTTACTTTTATTATTTNAAGTCCGTTAAGTACATGAGCTTCATCCAGTTTATAAATAGAATTACCTGGAATATGGTCGAAACCCTCAGCAACAATAACTCTCGCAGCAACCGATGACCTTTGGAGTACATTCCTAAGTTTGGTATCAAAATCCAGGGCATACATCTCATTGTACGAGCGTTTAGTAATTTGATGGCAAAATCCAGAATCCCTTAGAACAGAAATTAAACCCTATCAAACAAAGAATCCGATCAAATCAAAGCTTCCTCGAAGAAGAGGAACAGTGGTTGTCATTTGCCATCACTGATCGTCAAACTCGAATTAGGGTTAATTAGACACATCTTCTAGGCAAAAATAGTTGCATCAGTTTTAATATTGAAGCTAATTCACGTAATGTTATAAATATAACTTTTACTAACATCAGTTTTTATTTTGTAAATTTTGTATCGTTTTAAAAAGTGATTTGACAAAAAATGAATAGATACATCAATTATTTAACTGATGTAAAATTTATTTTATATTAATTTTATTAAAATGATACAAACTAATAAAAATTAAATCAATTTTATTGAATTGATGTCAAATTAGTTAATTACTACATCAGTTAATATATTATTGATGGTAAGCCATATATATTTGAATACACGTCTTTGATCCGGTTAGAAAAATATTTCTGGTATACTTTGATAATTAAATCACTAATTCGAATAATTAAACATGCATCTTCTTTATTTACTTTTATTATTTCATTAAGCGTTATTTAGAGATTGCAGGAACATGTGCCTCGACACAAGCATTAAAACTGATCTCCTAGACGAGACATGCCGAAAATTCTCAATAGTTTGATATGTCTCTATGATCAAAGAGTTGATTATTTCTTAGAAAACCAATATTCAGATTTAATTAGGGAGTAGAAAATGTAAATTTGTTTATGGACTTTCACATGGTATCTATAGCTTTGGTTTATGATTTTGTAATATAGAAACTATCATCTTCAAAAGTAAATATATATAGAAAATATTGCATTTTATTTAAAATTGTAGTGAGTAAGCGTTTGCTTTGATTTAAATAAAAAATATTTTGAGTCTTCCGGTAGATCTTAAGACCTTCGAACGTTTTTGGTGCAGTTGTGCAAACAAAATTAAACTCATTTTCACATTTGCTTGATATGACAAAAAAAAANNNNACGATCAGTGATGGCAAATGACAACCACTGTTCCTCTTCTTCGAGGAAGCTTTGATTTGATCGGATTCTTTGTTTGATAGGGTTTAATTTCTGTTCTAAGGGATTCTGGATTTTGCCATCAAATTACTAAACGCTCGTACAATGAGATGTATGCCCTGGATTTTGATACCAAACTTAGGAATGTACTCCAAAGGTCATCGGTTGCTGCGAGAGTTATTGTTGCTGAGGGTTTCGACCATATTCCAGGTAATTCTATTTATAAACTGGATGAAGCTCATGTACTTAACGGACTTTGACATAAGGTTTTGATAATAGGGTGAGGACTAGATGAACTCGGGCAGATGTACTGGATCGCCCATGATTCGTTTGGTTTGAGTCAGGGTCAAGACGGTTATATTCGTATCGCTAGGTTTGATGACGTTGTTACCAATTTCTTCGAGATTTTACTTTACCGTCATTCCACTCCTTGAGGTAAGTCATATCCATTGACTATAAACAAAACAATCAAGTAGATTAGAACCACATTAACAACGTTCTGAAGACAACCTAAACCTAAGAAAATGAATATCCATTGACTATTTTTCTAATTTGGATTCTTTTGGCTTTTTATTTAATTGGTCTCTATATATTTAAAATAATCATCATTGTCCTATCCATATATTTAGAAACCATATATATTTGAAGTGATCGATTAATAATCAGATTTTATGATATATTAGAAAAAAATAAAAAATTAATATTCTAGACTAATAGTTAGTTTCACTCTATACAAGATGTCTATAAAAAAATTTTTTTAAGTAAACCAATAATTCTATCATATCTTTAAGAAACAAGGTTGGCTATGATACATTAATTTGAAGAAATATGCTGTTGGTAATGATTTTGTTTCTATTATTAAGAAAATATCAATTGCTTTTTTTTT
>VBRH01000010.1:289708-308174 GCA_014578085.1 Cardamine resedifolia | reverse complement strand
AAAAAAAAAAAAAAAAAAATTATTCTCTTTACAGCTTTTTTTACCTATGAGTCAGTTTGGTCCCTCATTCTCATTGTGGACACATCTCTCCTTTCTTTCTCTCAACATCGCACAACACAAAGCAACCTCCCAACTCCGATCAACTAATCTCTCCTTCTCCGGCGAATTCTATAAACTTTCCGCCGCGAAGATCACCGTTTCAGAGAAGTATCACACCAAGGAATCTGATGGTTATCCGCCATTATTGAAGCTTTCTATTTCCGTTAATATCCAAAAACCCAAGTCGATTTAAGGTCAGTACTCATCTGGGTTTCCTCAAAATAAAAAAATTCGTGCTCAAATTTACTAAATTACTCCTATTTTTGTTTTTTTTTTTTAAATTGAATTCTGCAGTAGCGGTTTGTGCGGAAGTTAGTTAGGTGAAAAATGACAACAACTGGGTCTAATTCTAATCACAACCACCATGAGGATGCTTCGGCTAAAAACAACAATAACCCTAGTACGAGGTCTTGGGGCACGGCGGTTTCAGGTCAATCGGTTTCTACTAGTGGCAGTATGGGCTCGCCGTCGAGCCGGAGTGAGCAAACCATCACCCTGGCTACATCTGCTAGCGACACTACTTTTCTACGCCTCAACAATTTGGATATTCAAGGTGATGACGCTGGTTCTCAAGGAGCTTCTGGGTATGTTTACTAGCTCTTTTAAATTTAGAATTTCACCTCAATTTTGGGATTTGGTTTGTGTTTTATAATGTGATGCTGGGTTTAGCGATTTTAGGGTTACCTTCCATAGCAATGGCTGCTTTTATGACCTTAACCTTGTCAATGTTTTATGTAAGCATGGCTGAGTGCAAAGCTTGAATTTTGGCTCTCCTGATATGTACAGTTTCCTTTACTTGAATTTTGTCCAAATTGTATAGAGAACCGCCTCTTCAAATACTTATCTTTCTATTATCTTTGCTGGGACTTAGAAACCTGTTTAGGCCACTGTCTTTTGTGCTTTAAAGTTATTAGGTATCTTTTGTGTAGCTTAGTTGATTATTGATCTCTATTAACAGTGGTAAGAAGAAGAAGAGGGGACAGCGTGCGGCTGGTCCAGATAAAAGTGGCAGAGGGCTTCGTCAATTTAGCATGAAAGGTTATATCTTATCTATGTTCTCTCCCTCTTTTCTGCTACCATCTAATTTTATTTTGAAGTTTCTAGCTATGACTTGTGGTCTAATTTTGGTTGTACATTTATCTGATCTTGTGCTCTTCCTGCTGCTTCTCAGTTTGTGAAAAGGTGGAAAGCAAAGGAAGAACGACTTACAATGAGGTACAATAGTTCACAATATAGAGGCCTTGTATGATATATTCACTTCTGGTTCTGTTCACGTTGTCTCATAATACGGGTTTACTATGCTTACCAGTGTGCTTTAACACCTGTCAATATCACATAGTGGAATATCAATTTGATTCATGAGAAGTATTGCAGACGTGTAGCTCTGTAATATAGTATCTGACAGCTTAAAAGTACTTTCAGGTTGCGGACGAGCTTGTTGCTGAATTTGCACTCCCGAATAACGATGGAACATCCCCAGATCAGGTATGTGATTCTTCAATAATTTTATAACTTGAACATGTGCAATACTTGTTGTAAACTCTGATTAAAATTGTATCATGTGAAAACGTGTTACCAGCAACAGTATGATGAGAAGAACATAAGACGAAGAGTATATGATGCTTTAAACGTCCTCATGGCTATGGATATAATATCCAAAGATAAAAAAGAAATTCAATGGAGAGGTCTTCCTCGGACAAGCTTAAGCGACATTGAAGAATTAAAGGTTTTAAACCAAATTTTCTGTTTTGCCATTGTTTTAAAGCTTGTTTAGAGATTGTTCCTGAATGTGAGTTAATTTTTTGCAGAACGAACGACTCTCACTTAGGAACAGGATTGACAAGAAAACTGCATATTTCCAAGAACTGGAAGAACAAGTAATGGAACCTTCAAAAATCTCGCTTATATGTTTGATCTTCCCGTTACTTACATCATAGACTCTTATACGGTCCTTCTTTCTTCTCTGTATGTCTGAAAGTATGTAGGCCTTCAGAATCTGATACAGAGAAACGAGCACTTGTATAGCTCAGGGAATGCCCCCAGTGGCGGTGTTGCTCTTCCGTTTATCCTTGTCCAGGTAACTTAACTAACATAGAAATGAAAAAAACGCTTTCTTTTCATCATTTGTGTTTGGTCATTGCCTGATTGTTATTGACTTTCTGCACCAGACTCGGCCTCATGCAACAGTAGAAGTGGAAATATCAGAAGATATGCAGCTCGTGCATTTCGATTTCAACAGGTAAAAGTTCAAAAAAAAACAAAAAAAACTCCTTTTCAGCCAAATTTCTCCATGAAATTAATTACTGACACAACTCCTTTTGCTATTTGCAGCACTCCATTTGAGCTCCACGACGACAATTTTGTACTCAAGACGATGAAGTTCTGCAATCAGCCGCCTCAATCTAACGGTCACAACAACAGCCAGATTTCTTCTCACAATTTTCCACCAGATATTCCTTACGAAGGCCCCAGCACGGGTCCAGCGCCACAGCCCGATATGTACCAGTCTCATCATCCTCAACCACCAGAACATCAGCTGCATTCTCAGCCACAAATCACTCCTACGGCTGAGACTAACAACATTGCTTCCGCCGATACTGCTCCGGGAACATCACCGCATCTGCCCGGGATAATAAAGAACAGTGTGAAGCCAGAGAATTGAAAACACGGCGGAGCTCAAGTATGAGGACATTGTACAATATGTAAAACTGTAAAGTAGTCATAAAAAAGCTACCTGGTTTTTTTTTTGACGAATAGCTGGTTTTGCAGTAAATTTGTACCGGTGGTTAATCGGTATTGGTAATACCGAATCTAGGATTCCTTGTCAGGTTTAGCGATTTTAAGAATGTTTGCTGTAGGATAAATTGATAAAACACTTTACTTTCTTTTGTACTTTGTATGGTGTAGAAACAAATCGTTCATCGTCGTCACTCATTTGCTGAACCATTTAGAAATTGCGAAATTGGATTAATCGATGTCCGGCTTTGTTTAATTGAAACCCGGCTAGGGATCTGAATTGAAAATTGCAAAAGGGAATTACAATTAATATCCGGTTTTGTTAAACCAAAATCCGGTTTACCAATATTGATTCATATGATTAGAGAAAAGAAATGTTTGTTCTGTTTCATGTTCACTGAGATTCGAAAAAATCTTGGTGGTGGTAATCTTTAAATGCTGGGAACTTGGGAGCTTGAGAAAGTCCGGCCATGGCGACGATTTATCATGTACCTCTCTTTCTCTCCTTTCGGAAACCATCGTTGTGCTATCATCTTCATCAGCAGCCGCAACTTTTTGTTTCCTCGAGGAAGAAGCATGGTTTCGTCTGTTTCGCTTGTTCCATCAAACAAACCAGGTTCGAAATTTATCTCTCTGTGGATTAAAATTTGTCAATTTCAGTTTTAGTGGTTTGGACTGTATTGAATTCGATTGAGTGTTTCGTTGGTTTTGCAGAGTTCGTAAGAGAGTGAAGAGCAACGAGGAGCTTCGGAGTGAGATTATCGAGTTCGTTGCTTTGGTTGGCCTTCCTGAAGGTCACGTTCCGTCCATGAAGGAGCTCTTGGCACATGGAAGGTTCGAATTTCAATTTGCATATTTTGTTAAATCTCTTCAAAAGTGTTCCCATTTTTTAGGTATTGCTTCTGAAAACTCTTTACTAAATTTTGGTTTTGGCTGTGGGAACGTTTGTGTAGAGTTGATCTTGCCAACATTGTCAGACGAAGAGGGTATAAGTTCATCACTGAACTTGTTGCAATGGAAGACTCTTGTAATGAGAAAATTACCAACATTCAAACAATTACAAGTGACATTTGTTTGGACGATTCTTTAACAGGTCAAAAACATAATTCAATGAATGTTATTGTAGGTTGTGTAAGATTGTCTCCACTCTTCTGATGTATTTTATCTGGTATAGAAGGTCAGGGCCAAGGAGTAATGGATGTGGTTGACGGATATTTGTCTACTCAACTACTTTCAAGCAGTGAATTATACTTTGATGGGAGTATGCCTCTTGATCAGGAAAATAATACTTTTTCTGAAGAAGATATTATCACAAATTCAAGTCTTGAGACTGAAGAACATGCAAGTTTTAGTAAAGATGAATCTTCGTTGGCTGGAGTTTCGAGCATGGAAGACTCCTTTTCTAACTTGGGTGACACTGACCATTCAGAAGAAATCACAGAAAACAGTTTGAAGATTGAGAGCCTGGACCTCAATAGTAGAGCTGGCATTGAAAACTCACCTTCTGAAGCTTCAGTATCTGCAAACCATTCTCTAGTATTAGGTGATAATACTTCAAGCTGTCCAGACATAAAAGCTGACAATGTTTTGGTGCCACAGGATGAGGAGTTCAATAATGTGGATCATTATACCAGTCCTACCTATAATCATTACACCACTCCAGATCTCAATTACACCAAACACGTTGACATTGCTACTGAATCCTTGTCTTTGTTGACCTCGGAGAACACCATGGCAAATGCAGAGAATTTTCAGAATCAGCAGATTGATGATATGGATGAAAATCGTTCTGGTAGTGCTGATGATAGTTTATTTGAGTCTGAGGATAAGGGTTTGATGTCAGGAGTTTCTTCTTCCACTTCAAGCATAGAAGAAAAAACAACAAGATTTATTCAGAATGGATACTTGGATACAGTTTATGGTATGTTCAATCTCGATATCTTCATAGATAGTTCACTTCTATATATGATGGCATACAATATCGATATCTTCATTATTGATACATGTTTCTGTAGTATAACTTTACCCTCGTGGTGAAAAATTTAATTGATAGTTGAATCTGTTTCAGATGATGAAAAGGACATACCTAATGAAAGCTGTCTTGAAAAAACTAAAGAAAGTGCAGAAACAACCAACGGTGGTGAGTACAAAGGAGACAGTCATGGTGGTCAGAGAAGTGTGAATACGCCACCAAATGGAAGTGCCTTAGCATTGGAGGAGGTTACCCATGTTACAGAAGTTAATAGCTCTGACAGGTTTGTCTAACCATGAAGGTCTAGTCTGTTGTTCTTGATCATTATTTGCATTTTTAAGCGATCCTTGATATTACAAATAAGCGTAAAATTCGGTGTTTCTCAAGAAACTACTGTTGTTCAGATTTTTATTGATGAACAAAACATTTCATTGTTAGCCTATTATTGGAAGCCATGCCAAGCTTTGATATCATTAGAATTTGAGCACTGCATAAACCATTCTTGACTGAAGAACTGGAGTAGGCATCCTAGGAGTGTGAGTCGATATGCATCTCTCATGGTTCACCTAAATATCTCTGGCTTTTAAATTTTCAATCACAGTGGTCAGAGAGATGGGAGTGCTGACTTGGACAAGGATCTAGATGTTGAGGTCTTGAAAGCTCCTGCTCATTAAATTTCTCAAATTCATCTTATGTCATTGAACTGAATATATTTGTTATCTATGCTCATAGAACCTTGTTCTGAAATGATACAGACCATGAAACGGGAGAATCAGGTTGAGATTACTCGGCTGAGGTTCATGCTGGTACACATTGATTGCTTTCTCCCAATATGTGGACCAGATAAATTGAATTTTGCTAACTAAGTTTTTTGGTGATTTATTGCATGGTTAGCGTCAAAAAGAGTTGGAGCTCTCAAGATTGAAGGAGCAGATTGAAAAGGAAAAGGTAAGCTACTATTCTCCAGGAACATATAAGTTTATACATAGGTGTCCACGAGAAAAGGCACAGAAATTGGTAGATTCCATACATCTGTTAATGCTTGGATGAAACTATCCTTGATGTTTCTCTAATCTCATATTCTTGCGAAGGCTGATACTTTTTTGTGTTCCTTATCTCCAATTTTCTGGGTACAGCTGTCTCTTTCAGTTCTTCAGAGACAGGCTGAAACAGAGATCCAAAAGGCTCAAATGCTTATCTCAGAGAAGGATGTTGAATTGCAAGAAGCTGAGGAAAATCTTTCAGGATTGCAAGAGGTAGCTTAATTTTGTTTCATAGTTATCGTACTGTCATGGTTCCAGTTTGACTATCAATACAATCCCAAAACCAGATCCCTAATTGCATAACTCTCACCACTGAAAGCCAAGAGCCTTATAAGCAACAGTAGGGGCACAGATCAAAGATTACACCTTGAACTAGTAGGATACGAGTGTCATACTTTTTGGGAACTTGATGACAAATTATTATTATTATTTTTCTTGCTATATATGTATATTCTCTAATGTTTGTCTAGCCAAGATAATTTGAATGATTATATTCTTCAGGTTGTGATTGAATATTGCGGAGATGGTAATGATGTGGAAGTGACTGGTAGCTTCAACGGGTGGCAACACCGAGTGGGAATGGAACTACAAGCATCCAAGTCAATCGGGTTAGTATTGGTCCTGACTTTTTCTAGTTTTGATCTTTTACAGGTACTTAATTACATTTAGATTCCTTTTTGTTGAATATTTACAATCATAATCCATTGAATTCCTGATTCTCCCTGTTTAATTCTTTTGCAGGAAACAGAAATGCTGGTCAACATTACTGTGGTTGTATCCCGGTAGATATGAGATAAAGTTCATCGTGGACGGGCAATGGATAACGGATCCTCAAAAAGATTCGGTTACAAGAGGACACATCACAAACAATACTCTCAAAGTCGAGTTGATCGGTACAGGCTTAAACAGGTGAAAGGAGCAGAGCAAATAATTTTAGCATATTCGATGATTTCAAGTTTTGCTCTTGATGTACAAAATTGTATTTTCAGGTAAATGATTAAATAATACATCTATATCTTTCAAGCCCCTTAGAATGCAAAGTAATCAAATCATCAATGCTTAAACCGTTCAAGACAAAATATATAAAAGCAAAACCCTTATGGGTTTGCTTTCCTACAAATTTCGTTATTGAGAGTTGTTGATAAGACATTTAATTTAAAGGTTTTAATTATTATTTTTGTTGCCACAATAACTGCTTCAGTTTCCTTAAAAAGTGTCAAATTCTGATCCTATCCTCTCAGGTTCTGTGACCGGTAGCATATAAAGCTGTCTCTCATGCTCGACCAGTACTCAAACTTTGTGTCTATTTGATTTCTACGAACACATCTTTCTTGAATTTCTTGCATAGTGCCTGTACAGCTGAGTCAATCCGTGCATTATCCTGTACAAGAAAATCTTATGAGCCTCGAAAAATGAGGAAATAAATGAGACCAAGATCTTGTGTTTGTACCTTTCCCTTCAAGCAGATGATGATAGGACCTCGTCTAGATTTCCGGTAACACCCTGAGAAGAAGACACAGACTTTAGATGCTTGTAAGGTTGAGATAATTTTAGATAGGTCAAAGATTTAATACCGAGATAGATGTCTGGAAACTCAAGACCAAGTTTGGAAAGAGGCTCTGCAACTTCAACCTGAAATTTTGATAGTGAATGTTTGTTTTAATCAGCTCAAAGCAGAAAAAAGCCATGGCGAAAGGTGAAAGTAAAACATACATCTGTTAAAGATGTCATCAAGCGCCTTAACAGATATAGCTCCACAAGTGATGAACCTCCACCCAATTTAGTAAGTTCGGTCAGACATTCCCACTCCTTCTCCAGCTCCTCAGTGTTTGTAGCAGCAAGGACAATCACATTGCGACACTTGATCTACGCAAATTGACCAATAATTAATGATCATTTTGGTATGGAATGATAATGCTGAAATATTATAACTTCGAAAAGAGTCCTGAGAGTGTCTACCAATGGCACCGAAAGCTTTTCATGATGCAATAGTTCAGTAATTCCTTCTGGTAACTGAGCCATCTGAAATGAGAAAAGCAATCAACTTGGTGAGAAACCAACAAATATTATTTGTTTCTGGGATTTGAGCCCGGACAAACAGAGATAGTTCTGATGCTATATAGTTTTAGCTTATATTGTCTGGAGATATATAGGTCTCAAGACCGAACTCACCTCATTCCTGTCACCTGTGCACTGCTCACTGATAAGATGCCTAAGGTATTCCTCAAACTCTTCATCAGGTGCCTGAATAAACGACATTATTAGCCTCTCACATTACAACTAAGTGGTGATTGTTTTTCACTTATTAACACCCAGATACATTGAGATGCTAAAATGAAAGGGATACTTACCAGGCGAACCCCAAATGCCTTAGCAACACCAGCCAAAGTAACATCTGAATGCAAAGGACCAACTCCTCCATATATAAATACCTCCAAAAGCATCAACCAGAGGAAATCTGTCAGTCATATCTTGCCAAGAAAAAACCTCTATCTGATTCTGTTTAAACGACTTACCATATCACTGGTAGACCTTTGGCGGTCAACTTCCTCGGATACAGAATCTATCTGATTAAAGAAACAAAGGGAAGCAGTAACGAAGATTAATAAGCCGACAGAAGAAACATTTACATTTTCTGATTAACATGTTTCCATGGGTGAAAATTGATGCAACAAAGAAAATGACTAATTTTCACTCACATCATTCCGGAGTACAGCGGTTTGTTGCACCGACCAACCAACAGAAGTCAACTTTTTACACAGAGACAGTCCTAATTGATCCTCAACAGTGCCAGACCTGAGCTATGGAACAGATAAATGGGTCGGAAGAACTTCATTGAACTTAGTAGATAAGTAACCAAGCAGGACCATTTTCAACGTGCCGTTGGCCAAACTCTAATGTCATATATGTATATATAATGTTCTGTTAACTTAAATAGAAATAAAGAGCCCGACAAAAAGAATTAAAGACTTACAAAATCTCATCGCCAACAGCAATTACTGAGGCCAAAAGCACCTCATGTTTCTGTGATTCAGAATCTACGTCAGTTTTGAGAGAAGCAATTTTCTTAACTCTCCCTGCCCTCTCTAATCTCCCATCAGAAAGCAAATAAGCAGGTTTGAATTTCTCTTTACTGCTAGTGTCGTTAACAGACAATAATGCATTGGGAACAGTATCATGAATACTCCCAATTGATGTATATCTATATATTCAGAAAAGAAACACAATATAAGACGAATTGGGCAAGAAAGAAAAAAAATTGTAAAGTGAAACTGCGGAGAGGACTTTTACCCCTGGTCATAAAGACTGCAATATTTGACCTTGCAAGTTAGGAGAAATGCCCAAACATCTCTGCATAGGAAACGTTAAAAAAAAATATCAGAATAAAGAACCAAAACCCAAACCCAAACATCAAATGAGAATAAGAGATCACAGCTCTGTAAAATTGCGCTAGTTTCCGATTTTCCAAAACCTTTATTTTATTTGGGTTAGACTATCATATTTTGGCTGTACTAATGACAGTGACCACCAAAGTTGATATGGCTAAGGAGAAAATAGATACCTATATGACCAATCCAATATAGGATTCACCCTCATGAAGGGCGGCCATCCAGGGGAACTAGGAGAGAATTGCTCTTGACCAACCTGGAAAATTTTTATGGGAAGTAATCAATCACATTGATGACATTTTTTCACTAAACTATTTGCATCTGAATCTTGAGATTTAAGATTTGAAGTGAAGCTAACCGCAGTAGGATCACCAATTCGGACACCAAGAAAAATAGCTCTGATAGGGTTAGCCTTTAATAAAGCCTCCAATCCGGATTTGAAATCCTGGCGAATGATATCAAGATGCAGATTGTAACTGCCCATATAGAATAAGATGATTAGCTAACCAGTAGAAAAATATCAGTCTTGCAGGATTTAACAATCTTACCTGAAATGTCGTCTCTTCAGTTCAGAGATATAAATACGAGAAAAAAATAAATGTGGAGGCACAAAACTTTTCTTACGTTTTGGCTGCATCATATGTAAATGCATTGATTTCAGTGAAGGCAGAAGGGCTCTCAAAATATATAGTCCGGACTGGAAAATTTGATAGACCTCCATTAGAACAACTCAACTCTTTCTTATGCAAAAAATAGCCAGCTCTAAGAAGGTGCAACAACACCTAAAATCATGATGAGATGTCATAAATATTACTTAGGAAACCAGAACAAAAAAAAAGGATCTAAACAGGAGACTTTTGGAAGGGAATAGTTTTAACTTACAGTCGAGTCTTTTCCTCCATTGAAACTAAAGGCGACCTCTTCAATACTGCAGAAGTCAACAAGTGCGATATTTTGCAAGAATCAGTAAAGATAATTGCATTTATTGATCTTGACAAGTATCAACAACCATAATGTAATATTTGTACAGCATACACAAACAATGAACATGACAAGCACATGGCAAACAAGAAATTAACAGAAAACATCTTTAGTTTCCTACAGATATTGGATTCGATTGACAACACTTATAACTGAGAGGGTCTTTACCCAATCCAATCGATTAAAAAGACACCAAAATCTCTTTTATTGGAAAATTTTACAGGAAAAGTAAACCATTACAGAAGAACCTAAGCAACTGAAGCGTGATCATTATAGTTAATCCTCTAACAAATATGACAAATCCATGAATCTTTAATACTGTGTTCATGACAAGATCCTTCACATGTAATAACTCATCCATAGAGAAAAGGATGAAACTTTCGATTATGCAATGGACATGGTCATCAAAGGTTAGAAATCTAAGCTGTTTCCCAAGAATGGCAAATACTTAAAATCCATCCTAAGAATGGGATCTTCTCCAGCCATAATATTACTACTCTAGTAAGTTTAACAGAGGTCAATGATCCTCAAACTCCTTTGCACTTTAACTAAATCCAGCAAATTTCTCTCAACGTTCAACTTCCAGAAACAGCATCCAATCAAATAGTATATTTTCAGATTTTCAAAGTTTGAATCTAAAGAATTTAAATCTCCAGAAACTAATCAAACAGCCAAACCAAGATAAAGATGGCAACTTTGACTGCAATAAATTCATGAAAAAGAATCTGAAGATCCAAGACTTTTGTGAAATCAAATATGAACAATAACAGAAAAGAGAGAGAGCTCACGAGTAAAGAGCAAGAGCTCTTCTAATGACGAAGATGGCGTTATTGTACTTGGTCTTCAACCTCTTATCGTCACTTTCTCCGATCGCTTTATCGATCTCCATCTCTTTCTTCTCTCCTGTGTCAAAAAAAAGAAAACTCAGAATGCAAAAATAAAAATCTACGAAAACCAAATCCAATGCTTTACAATTCGATACAAAGCCACTGTTTCGGCAGATTTAAGAAAGTTATGGATAAACTGACCTTATTCCGACGACTTGAGAATCCCGTCGGAAGTATATAGATTGCCGGAGATGAAGAGAAAAAAAAACAGAAAGGAGATTTTTCGTTTTGGACAAGAGAGATTCTTCTTGAAATTGAAAACGGAATTTATGGATATTTTATTTTCCTTATTCCAAAGTTTCAGTTTTTTTATTGCCACACCCAATTTATCTCTATATCTCACCAAATAAAAATCTGAAAATCAGAGATAACAAACAAAAGAGAAAAAGGGAATATGAATATTGACAAAAGAAAAAATAAAGAATAAATAACAGAAAGACAAAAGCTTAGATTTTCTTCTTTGCAGAAATTGGAAAAAATAAACCAATAATATTTCTGCAACTTTTTACCTGCCGAGGATTTATTTACCAGAGATTTACAGTAATTTAGTAAATGCAAAGACGATAAAGATACTAAAACTAAATCATCATTTTTATTCGGTGAGCAATATTATTATTTTCTTTTTCTTTTTGTAAAGAAAGATTTCAGTCGACTGTAAGTTTTAAAAATTAGGTAGAGAGTATTAACAGGATTATGAACCAAAAACTTAACAAATTCTATTCATTTTGTTTGTAAAATTATATTCACATACATTGAACCTGATAAACCAACGGTTATTTTATTTAGCTCAGATCTACAATAGTTAAACTGATTAGATTTGTAGGTTTTTTGTCGAAAATGTGAATTACATGTTATAGCAAAAGTCCGTAATACCAAAAAATGTCATTCAAACTCTAAAACCATTGGACAACTAATTTTTTAAATTTGTTCCTTAAGATTTGAATAAATATTTGCTACAACACTGTCAATGTAAAGTATTTATAGTTTTCTTAATAAAAGTTCTATAAGTCACGGTCAACGATTTTTTGTTTGACTTTTGACTTTTTCTTGAGTGCACCACTGTAACACATATTACATATAATCCATAATTTCAACTTGTAATACCTCTAACAATTATATTCTTGCTAAATAATCCGGCAAAAAAAAAAAATCTTGCTTAGAGGCTCATCCTCTTCTTCATCTGCACTTTCAATCTAACTCGATTTTATTTTAACATTTTCATAATTGAAATTTTTTAAAATAAAAAATAATATCTACAAAATATAAATTTATAAATCCAAAAATCAAAATTGAAAAACAAAGATAAATGTTTGAATTATGCAAACGAACATACTGAACAATACGATCATAATCCATTACATATGTGATCGACAATAGACCTAAACATAACCTACAACAAATAACCCACAAATAAATGAATATAAATAGCTGAAAAATGTATAAATAAATACTTATCAACAAAACTCCATTCCGCAACAAAAATCATGTAAAGGCAGTCAGCATCTTTAAAATAGAGATTGTCACACCGTGGACAAGGTTTATTTTCGGGAGGATGAACACTAGCATTCCAAATATTCATGTCATCACAAAATGTAGGAGTAAAAAAGAAGATGTCTCGATATGAGTCAAATGTGAACTGTCATTTTATCCTCAGTCATCTATTGCTTCACTTTTTACTCCTTATATATTAATGTACTAAATTTGTTAGAAAAGTTTCACAAATTATTGTTTTACCGTTTAAAGTGAATGATGTGAAAATAGTTTGAACTAATAAATATTATGTAAAGTTAAGTTTCTTTTACATTTTTGCGATTAACTAGTTAACTCAAAATTTTGAAAATTTAAAATTTTAAGTGGTTTTTGGATTAGAAAGTGAAGAACAAAAACAAGCAGTTTTTAGATTTTCAGTGATAAATGATCCAAAAACTAGTTTTTCTATTTTTTTTTGGAATCTATTTTTAAGAAAATTTTGAATGGATAAAAAATGAGTTTTTAAGAAATAAAAACCAAAAACTATTGTAAAATCTACTTGTCATTCAATGCCTTAATTTTTTTTTAAATTACAAGTTATATATTTTTATAATATAGATTTACAACTCCGAAAATAAAAATTGAAAAACAAACTTAAGTATTAGTTTATATTATGTAAAACAAACTTAACACGATCAAAAAGACGAGATGTCAAATTTGATTTGTTTTCACAATTTTGTAGTCGTCTAATACTCAAATTATTTTTGAAAAATATTATTTATAGTGAAATTTTTTTTATTACTAAAATGCAGTTACCCTTCTGATCATATCTGATACCTATAGAAAACTGGGAAGGAAATCCATCTATCTGTTTCGGGAAACTGACGATGATGACAGCTCACATATTGTTCTTGTGACGGGGAGGGGGTTGATCATCATGGCACACCATTTTGGGAGGCGCAGGACTCCTATGGTGAAGACAAATGTGACAATGGTTACATACGCATAGCCAAATTATAAAATCTGGTGACTAATTTCTTTGATGAGAAGCTTGATGATGAGGAGTCTGATGATGAGAAGCTTGATGATGAGGAAATTGATGACGAGGAGATTTGAGGTAAGTGCTAAAAGTTTGATTTGATTTACAAAAGTATGATGCTGTTATGGTCTCTCTTCCCTTGTTATGGTCTCTCTTAAGGGCTTGTTATCTATCTGTTCTTAGTGTGTCTCTTTGACTAGACAAGTATTGCTTTTTCTCTAGTGCGTCATTGATTTGCTTTTGTTTGATTAGAGTTATAGAATGGTGTGAATTATTCATTGTAAATACAAATTAGTATAGTAAAAAAGAAAATGTCTCGATGAGTCGAATGTGAACTGTCGTTTTATCCTCAGTCATCTATTGCTTCACTTTTTACTCCTTCTATATTAATGTACGAAATTTGTTAGAAAATTTTCACAAATTATTGTTTCACCGTTTATTCTTCTAAGTGTTAAAGTGAATGATGTGAAAATAGTTTCAATAATAACATCTCTAACTATCAAAATGATATTATGTAAAGTTAAGTTTCTTTTACATTTTTGCAATTTAACACTCACAATTTTGAAAACTTAAAACTTAAGTGGTTTATGGATTAGAAAATGAGAAAAAAAACAAGTAGTTTTTAGATTTTCAGTGAAAAGTGATGAAATAATCCAAAACTAGTTTTTTTATTTTTTTTTAGGGAATATACTTTCAACAAAATCTTGAATGGATAAAAAATGAGTATTTAAGAAACAAAAACCAAAAATAAAATCTATTTGCCGCCTTAGTTTTTTAAAATTACAAGTTATATATTTTTATAATATAGATTTACAACTCCGAAAATAAAAATTAAAAAACAAACTTAAGTATTAGTTTACATTATGTAAAACCATATTAAATTTGTAACACGTCTAACGATCAAAAAGACGAGATGCCAAATTTGATTTGCTTTCACAATTTTATCGTCTAATACTCAAATTATGTTTGAAAAATATTATTTATAGGGAAATTCTTTTTGTTACTAAAATTATATTTTATAAACCGTTAAATAGAATTTTAAGAAAAAAACTTTAAATAAAAAAAACTTTTTTAAATTACTAAACAGAGATAGAAACAATTAATACATGTATTTAGTGGTGGTGGACTGGTGGAGCTTTCTTCGATCCAGTTTGTGATGATGAATGTGCCCTATCTTCTTATCTGCTTCTTCCAAGGGAAGGCCATAATTCGTTTTGTTTCTCGCATGATCGCATCAATCATGTAGTTGCTTCGACTTTGTTTATTCTGATGATACAGTCCTCACTCAGCCTTCATAATCAATCTGATCATGCATCTTCCAAGCCGGAATCACTATATAAACCATTGGATTCGCTTTTTTTTTTTGATAAGAGACTTTCTATTAATTGCAATGGAAGTGTTACAAGATGATGAAATACAAGAAGAGTAAACAATTAGACTTAACAAAAGAAGAGATTAAGCATAATTAAGGAGTCGTGAAGGATACGACAAGGATACTTAGAAGCCGAGACCCCAATAACATGTGAGAGAAGCCACACTTACCCGAAGTTTGAGTTGGCGGCTATAGCAACAAGGAGGCGGATGGTAATTTACCCTTAACGGATCAATGAGAAGCTAGGCGAGCGAGACAAAGGAACCGATCAGAAGGGAACCAATCCGTGATCCCACACGTTACTCCAAGCCCAAACATGAGCAGACCCGAAGCAAGATCACAAAACCAAAGCACCGAGCCCAACAAACAGCAGAGCAAGACAACTGACCAGACCCAAGCCAAGACATCACTACTACACAGCCAGCAGCAACCAACTTCAAACAATGGACGAGGAAATGGTCCTGTTGAACCTGGCATACCGAATGGGGAGAACTAATCCAAACTGAGACAAGGGAACACATGAAGAAGAGAGGCTGGAGGCACATTCGCATTAGGTTTTGCTCGGTGGAGACTCAGAAACACAGGTATAATGGCGACACAGGTATTATATTATACTCTTGTATCCTTGAGTAAAAAGTAAAAATGCAAGTAAGTAATTGTGAGGATTAATAAACATTAAATGTTGCGTAAAGATGTTTTTGTCTGTCTTGTTAACATTATTATCTCCTGCGATATGTTCAAGAAGGAAAACCCAAGTAGAATAAAAAGAAAACAAAGGTTGCATTGTAATAGTGAAGAAAGACATCATATATATACACCAGTGATGATCAAGGCAGAAGATGATTATTGAGCTTGACAAAAACAAAAGAAAAACCCCAAGTAATAAAAAGAAAACAAAGGTTGCATTGAATCACAGTTATAAGCACCAAAGAGGTTCGTCGAGCCTTTACTTCACCATCTCCATCTTCTTCTTCTTCTTCTTCTTCTTCTTCTTCTTCTTCTTGTTCTCCTTCTCCTTCAACATCGTATGCTTCTCCTTAAGCAGCTCAAGTTTACGAGCAAGTATACAGTATAAACAAGGAAACAAATGAGAATCAACAAGCAAGAGCAAGTTTATGTACGTGGGGGCATATAGCCAGTAGATTTGCAGGAGGCCCTTTTTCTATTTACGTTTTCCGGTCGCCGCACAACAGGATCAACTACAAGATTCATTCCTCCCACGTCACGTCCACTTAGTTCCATCGCCTTCTCTACACATCTTTCTCCTCCAATGGTAATGGAAGAAAAGCCGTAGAATTGAACAGAGACAAAGTCTTTAGTAGTTAGAATTCAATAACTTGAGTGTTGAGAAAAAAAAAATCACAAATGGGAGGAAGAGAGAAGCCACAAACCTAGGGAGAACCATAACTTGTATGACCTCTCCACATGAAGAGAAATGTTCACACAGCGCCATCTGGATATCAATCTCAGCAAGGCAAGTGTCATATCCCGTAACCAACATCCTAATAATAATTTGATAATATTATTAACATGACAACAACACATGGAACATCCGAATAATAATTTGATATTATTGCAGGAGATAATATTATCATAATTTACCTGAACTCTTTGATTCTCGCAGCAGAAGGAACAAAGGGTTCGCTCTGCCACGGTGCGGCCTTAACGATTGCATTCCATCCTCCAACGTCAGTTCCATCAAGTTGCAATGCCTTGTCTCCGGCACCTTCTTCCTTGAACCTTATCAAGGCAACACTGTAAAAAAAATACATAAACAAGTTAAGTTTTTTTGTTCAACATACATGAGCTGGGAAAACTGGAGGGAAGAAGCGAAATGTTTTCTCAACGTGAGTTCGATAGCATACTTTTTAAGCGAACAAGTGTCAAATCCCTCAACGGAAATCTCGCTAAAGATACTGCAATAAGATTGCAGGAGATTATATTATCATCAACACCACCAAATTTCCCAATCTTTATATATGTAAAAATATTTATCGGGTTTTTCGAATGTCTGCATCCATATCGTTCAATTTCACCGATTTCAGACCCTAAGGTACAAAAGATCTAATCAGAATAGGAATTCGTCTATCGATAAGTTGACAACAGCGACTGCTAGGGCTCGAAAGAGAAGCAGAACTGAAGGAGGTATATATAGTTTTTTTTTGTTTTTTGTTAATTAATTCCCTTAATTATTCTGGTTTGGGACTTAACCTTTTCGTGTGTATTATAGTTACGAACAATCGGTTGGGCTTGGGCCTTAAATTTAGTTGAGGCCTGAATTAAGCCCATATAGGACTCCAAGGAGGCCTACGGATAGGTGGTGGAGATGGACAACACTGGCTTTAGCTCGCTTGTGTGAATCCGTGAGTATTGTCACGATGGGCACCTAACAATTCATTTATGACCACTCACTGTGCATTTCGACTCTTAAAACGTATTGACGCCAGTCTCAAGTTCGACTCTACCGTTTCTAAATACTAAAATGATTCCAAAGAAATGAACAAAATAACATATATTTCAATCACATCATTTAAGAATAAACAAATGGCATCGGTCGAAAATAAGCACGTAGATAGAATAATAAATAATTAAACAGAAGCATGATCCTTGTTGTTTTTGGGTGAATAGTCTATGGAAGAGAATCTCAGAATACCTAATTAATTATAAGTTGATGATGGTATGTCAATGAAAACAATAATTTCTTCTACAATTTTTTAGCCAGAGATGTTGGAACCTAAAATGGATTAGAGCCTGCAACTATATTCTGTACCAAGAATCTTATAAAACTTGTTCGGAGACCTAATCGAAAAGACCATCCCCTTGCCAATAATCAACCAGAAAATCCACCATTTCCTGCAACCAAGTTTATACCAATAAGACATTGGTTCTCCAAGGAAACAAGGTTTTAAAACCAACTTAAGAAGAAGAGGAAATGTTTTTGGGAACTCACAGCTAGAGGGATGGGCTTGTGAAAAGGAGTGTTGGATAGAAGCAAGTCTTCATAAGTAGCATTGAAGCTATAACAAAAGATTTAGAATTAATAAAAAAGGAAGTTTTAATATATATATTCAAAAGTGGTGAGCAATAATATAATTGTTATGTACCCTATTACAGGTTCATCAGGCATCTCTGAAGTTCTTTTAGACGGATCTCCAACCCACTTCTTTCTCATCTCTTGCCATGCAATCTCGGCTGCATAATCACAATTTCAAATTTCTTCTAAAAGAAACTTAGCTACTGATCATAAGAACTTAAGACTTAATCTTCACACTAATCAACCTTAGATTTTCAGCTAACCTATGTGATAGTAAACCTTGTTTGAGCCATAAATTGTGAAGAGTGTTAAAAGCTTACCATGGTTGATAAAGATGTTCTCAGTCGATTCTTCTTTATCATTGCTTGAATTACTTGAAACAATAGCAGAATCACAATTAGCTTCCATTCTTCTTATAAAGAGCTTTTTTTTTTTTTTTTTTTT
>VBRH01000010.1:266509-278322 GCA_014578085.1 Cardamine resedifolia | reverse complement strand
TTTTTTTTTTTTTTTTCCCAGATGATGTTGAATTTTTGTATGGTTTTACAGTGTTGCCTTGATGAGGTTCGAGGAAGAAGATGCCATAGACAAGGCATTGCAACTTAGTGGAACTGACGTGGGAGGATGGACTGCAATCCTTAAGCCTGTTAATGTTAAGGCTGCACCGTGGCAGAGCAAACCCTTTGATTTTTCTGCTCCGAGGATCAAAAGCTGCAGGTAAATTTTGATTATATTATCTCCTGTCCTTGTGTTATTGTCATGTTAATAATATTATCAACTTATTACATAGGGTGTTCGCTAAGGGATATGACACTGGGCTCCCTGAGATTGATATCGAGATTGCGCTGTGTAAACATTTCTCTTCATGTGGAGAGGTCAAGGATGTTATTGTTTTCCCTAGTAGGTTTGTGCCTTGTTTCTTCCTCCAATTCTATTATTGTGTCTCAAGTTATTGAATTCTAACTAAAAACTTTGTCTCTGTTGAATTCTACAGCGATCATGCTCTCCTTATTATTGAAGGAGTAGGATGTGAAGAGAAGGCGCTGTAAGTGGACGTCAAGTGGGAGGAATGAATCTTGAGGTTGAACCTGTTATGCCTCGACCGGATAGCCCGGGAGCTAGAAAAAAGACCACCGTCAAAGCTTATGGCTATACGCTCCCATGTACATATATTTGCTCTTGCTTCTTGATTCGTGATTCTTTTTAACAATTTAAAACCTCTCTCATTTGTTTCCTTGTTTATACTAGCTCTTAAACTTGAGCTGGCTAAGAAAAAGAGAGAGAAGAATAAGAAGAAGAAGGAGAGGAAGAAGAAGAAGAAGATGGAGAAGAAGGAGATGGAGATGGCTCTCTCTTAGGAGAAGAAGGAAGAAACCTCTTTGGTGTTATTTAAGTCCTAAACAAAAATTAGTGCTATTTGTGAATAAGAAACATCATTTAGGGAATTCTCTATTTCGTTGTACAACGCCGATACGGAGGGTTAAAATAATATGAGACTTTTTCAGTTTATCATAGAAATTAGTCCAAATTATCCTAATTTAAATTATGATTAAAATAATTATTTCACTATTTATTATAAAAATAATATAAAATTGTAACTATAAGTAACATACTTTTTATTGTAAATAATTATAGTTTTATTTTATTTTTAATAGTTAATTTTTGCAAAATAACAAATATAATATTAAATTACAAATATACATATATAATTACGAAGTTAATAATTTTAATATATTTTAGTTAATTTCATATTATAAAATAATATTATATTAATAAATAATTATTTTTCAGTTGTTAATTTTTATTATGAGTAAAATAATTGTTTATTATTTATTATAAAAATAATATAAAGTTGTAACATATACTAAAAGTTATTTTAAAGATCAGTGAAGTAACTTATTTTTTATTGTAAATAATTGTAGTTTTATTTTATTTTCAATAGTTAATTTTTAACATATAAAATATATCAATATTTATTTTTTTGTATATATATATTAGACATATTGAAATAAACTACAAAAAAACATGCTTATTTGCATAATAAATTTTGACTTGTATTTTTTTAGGCAAAAAAACAAATCTTGCATTTTTATCTAATTGTATTTCATTAGTCAATTTTTGTGATTGGTAAAATACATCCATAATCAAATTAGAAAAAAAGACAATTTATATGTATATAATCAAATTGGTTTTTTCTTATGACGACAATATTCGTGAGTCGTGACTAGGAGGAAGGAGTTGAGATGGTGAAGAGCATTTTTGGCTTTTTCAATAAAAGAAAAAAGATGGCGATGGCGAGAACCATCTCTTACATCACCTCTACTCAGCTTCTCCCTCTCCATCGTCATACCAACATCGCCATCATCGATGTCAGGTACTTTCTATACTCAACATACGCGATTAGTTACTAATCAGATCCTTTAGCATATTTTAGGTCGAATCAATCCAATTGGTCTTAGGTTTAATTTTGCTACTATGTAGTACTTAGGGTCGTTTACTTTTGAGTTGTGGTTAATTCTGGGATCAGATTATGAACATGTGGAATCTCAATGTTTTCTAAAACAGAATTTTGTTTTAAGTCTTAGCTAGATTCTGATACACAGTGATGGCTAAAAAAATCCAGACTTTTTATGAAGATATGTATTTGGGTGTTTTTTGTTTGTTTGTAAGGGATGAAGAGAGGAATTATGACGGGCATATAGCTGGATCGCTACACTATGCGAGTGGCTCTTTTGATGACAAGATCTCTCATCTTGTTCACAATGTAAAGGACAAAGACACACTTGTCTTCCATTGTGCTTTGAGTCAGGTGTGTGTGTTTACACTCTTTTAACTTTCCCACAATATCTTCTTTTCCCCTTGTTTGA
Source organism: Cardamine resedifolia (assembly GCA_014578085.1). Taxonomy (NCBI): domain Eukaryota; kingdom Viridiplantae; phylum Streptophyta; class Magnoliopsida; order Brassicales; family Brassicaceae; genus Cardamine; species Cardamine resedifolia. The sequence continues at coordinate 275,953 of VBRH01000010.1, read as the reverse complement.
GTTCATATGAAACAACACATAATCTTGATGAATGAACCATAACTGGTTTTAGTGGAAGATTGGTTTCCTTAAGCTTTTAGTTTAATCATGGTTTGTAGGTTAGATAAGTGGCATCAATTTGGGTTTTCTTGGAAGGAGATATATATCTCTCTATCTTCTACAATATACCCTCTTGAAGTGACCATCATGTTTCAAAAGTGGTCGCAAAATCCAACTGTTTTTCGATATGGTTTACCTACTAGTTCATCTATTCTTATGGTGTAGGAACTTCCTTTACATTCTTAAAGAAAGAACATAGAATAGCTAGGCACTCCAGATGATCAACCTCAGTCCTATAGCAACCTTTGATTTGAGCCAGTTCTCATTTCTTCGCTCTGTCGCAAGTCCTAACATAAATCACTACTCTCTTTTCATTTGAAAATGAAGTGATTGCTAAGCCTTGAACCCAAATCTTTCTGCAGGTTCGTGGCCCAACTTGTGCAAGAAGGCTTGTGAATTATCTCGATGAGAAGAAACAAGATACTGGAATAAAAAACATCATGATCTTGGAACGCGGCTTTAATGGTTGGGAAGCTTCTGGAAAACCGGTCTGCCGCTGCGCTGATGTTCCTTGCAAAGGCGATTGCGCTTAAACCTTATTGAACCATATTGAGAACTTATTGATCTTCCAAATTGTCTTCGTATTAAAGTTGAAGATTATTCATAAACAATCTCTTGCCAATATGTTGGTTTACTCTATTTGCAATCACAAGACTAAAAGGGCTTTTACGGTATTGTACGCTTACTGAGCGTCAAAGTCACGTTTATTTTCTAAACGCCGTCAATTAGAAGGACCTTTAGAGTAAGAAACACGTTAGTTGCCAACGCCGTCAAAAACCTCTGTCCGCCTGAGAGAGTTCGCTTTATTTATAGATTTTCGAAGTCATAAAGCAAAGCGACGACGACTTTGGGGATAGTGTAATCAGATTTTGATCTCTCCAATTTAAGCCGCGATTCATCTTTTGTCGAAATTCCCAATTCCTGAGACAAGAACCCTAATTTCATTCAAGATGGTAAGAGTTGTTCGATTCGCTTGTCTTTATTGGATCTAGTTTTCGTTTGTTCGTTTTTTTGAATCTATCAAGTCTCTGAATTTCACAGGTTTGCGTTATGTGTTTGGTGCCGCTGTTCCTCCTCCCGCTCATCAATTTAATGCCTCGAATCATCGATTTCTTCATGGTAATTAGCTCGTGCTTTCTTGTTTTATAGTTTTATTTTATCTTTCCTCGGAAAAATGATCAGATTCAATGGGTATTAAATGTCAAGGACTTACAATTTCGAATGTTAGGATGCTAGAGTTTTGAAAGGAAAAATAAAATTGGAGATTAGATTAACAAAATTGGAGATTAAAAAATGAAAGAAGATGGAATTCGCTTAATATGTGCTTGTAAAAGTGGGAATATATGAAGCTATAGCTTTTATTATCTGCTTGAGGTGGCCTCTTAGTTATCTGCTTGAGGCTATAAATCTTACTTTTATTATCTGCTTGAGGCTATAAATCTTACTTGTGTTTGTGTTTCATACCGATTATCTTAAAGACTGTACCATGTTTAAGGGAGAAAAGTGTGATGCTTAGTGAATCTTGCAGGTCGTATTTTCATCTAATCATTTTTGTTAACTTTTGAGCTTTTGACTGTTGATGCCTTAAAAACTAGGCCAAAGTGTACGCGTGGCTCGGATGGGAGTACAGGAAGCCAGCAAGAGTTCCTCCAGCTTGTCCTTTCAAACCAGCTGCTAAAAACGACAACACCACCAAAGTAAGTGAAAATATTGATTTACGTTTTTTATTCTTAGTTGATGAAACAATAGCTTAAATGCTTCAATTGATGTTTTATGTTAGTACTTCAAATTCAGCAATATGTCATGATCCCATTAAGCTTCCATTAACTTGCATTACTATCTCTGAATATTCACGTTTTATCTGATTTCTGAGTTTTCGCTCTTTAAATCTTTTGTGTTACACCTTTTCTAACAGGTGGCTGCAGAAACTGGAACTGAAGCTACAGAAACAATAGCTAAACCTGTTGCTACGGAGGATACTAGTGGGGTAAAGCAGGATTGAAGCTGAGTCTTTTTCTGCAATAAAGCTTATGAAATGTGTGGATATGTTTTGGATAAGAGAAGAAGCTTACCTTACCTGCTGTGGTAATAATGTACGTTGAAATGTTTTTGGTAATTTTCCCGTCGAAAATGCTGCGTAGCGGATCTTTTCTATTTTGGAAAATATTACATCTAAGAGAAAATAGAACATGTCAAAAAAAAGTAAGGCAAAACTAAAACAGAAAATATACAAAATTGAAAATTGAAAATTGTATGGAAGATTGTTATTATCCAGAGTGAAGAATTTGGAATATAAAATTTGATAGTTTTGTCTATTGGGACTACTCTGTTTATTTGATATCATCATCATCAAAATCTACTAATAAACCAAATTAAAAAACATACTTACATAATCTTTTAAATTTTTTTGAATTAAGCATCTTTGTATAGTCATTGTGATAATTATTCTTATTCATACATGGACCAAATGTTTAAAGTTGCGAGCACTTCACTCACAAGCCACGTGCACAAGCCATCACACTTACGCTAACGTTTAGGATAAAATCATAAAATGTGAATTCAAAAGAATTAAAAAAAAAATCTAAATTTTTAATATCTTCGTGTCTTGGTTGTGATTAAAGAGAGAGAGAGAGAGGTTTTGAATAACAAAAAGAAATTTAAATATCGTCCTTTTCCTTACTTATATATTTTCTGTTTTGATTTTAATTTAAAAGATCCTCTCCTCTCTCTATCTCATTTGCTCGATATCGATCGCCGGAAAAAAAAATCGCTTTCCAAATATCCGGTCATTTCCCCGAAGATCTCTTCTTCGATCAATCCAACGGTTTTGATTTCCGTCTCTTCAGATCTCACAGAACATACTCCAATACTGATCCAAAAGAAGCGTAGCGGAAGGTTTTTGTTGGAAAGCATTTGAATCTGAATAATTAGGGATTCTTCAATTCATGCTTGAGTTCTCATTTCACTGAATCTCGTCGTTGGGAAAACCTAGGGTTTCTAAATAGGGTTCTCTGAGGTGCTCTTCTCTAGTGTGTAAGCCATGTTTAAGAAGATCATGAAAGGGGCACATCGAAAGGCCTCTAGAACTGAGGCTAATGATTCGTCTATGTTTGGGTTTGATCCACCAGGTAGGTCAGGTCCTGGATCCAATATGATTGTAAATCATGCATCTCGTGGTTCGCCGCTGGTTCCTTCTTCTCCAGGTTCTATGGCGGCGGCCACCACACAACCGCCTCCTATGTATTCAGTTGAGCCTCTTCCGTTATTTAGAGACGTATCTGTTTCTGAGCGTCAATCTTTGTTCCTGAGGAAACTGCAGATTTGCTGTTTTCAATTTGATTTTACAGATACGTTGAAGAATGCCAGAGAGAAGGAGATTAAGAGGCAAACGTTACTGGAGCTTGTTGATTTTATACAGTCTGGATCAGGGAAGCTCACTGAAGTTTGTCAAGAAGAAATGGTAAAGATGATTTCTGTTAATATATTCCGGTGTCTTCCTCCGGCTTCACACGAGAATACAGGTCAAGAGCCTGCAGATCTTGAAGAAGAGGAGCCTTATTTGGAACCATCTTGGCCTCATTTACAGCTAGTTTATGAGTTGCTGCTGAGATACGTTGTTCCTTCTGACACAGATACAAAGGTTGCTAAACGATATATTGACCATTCTTTTGTGTTGAGGTTGCTTGAATTGTTTGAAACTGAAGATCCGAGAGAAAGGGATTACTTGAAAACGATTCTTCATAGGATTTATGGGAAGTTTATGGTCCACAGGCCCTTTATTAGGAAAGCAATGAACCATATATTCTATAGGTTTATTTACGAGACAGAGAGACATAGTGGGATTGGGGAGCTTTTGGAGATTCTGGGTAGTATTATTAACGGGTTTGCCTTGCCAATGAAGGAGGAGCACAAGCTCTTTTTGATTAGGGCTTTGATACCGCTCCACAAGCCAAAACCAATCGGTATGTATCATCAGCAGTTGTCTTACTGCATTGTTCAGTTTGTGGAGAAAGATTATAAGCTTGCGGATACAGTGATCAGGGGATTGTTAAAGTTTTGGCCTATGACAAACTGTACAAAAGAGGTTCTCTTTCTTGCTGAACTTGAAGAGGTTCTTGAGGCAACACAACCTGTTGAGTTCCAACGCTGTATGGTCCCTCTGTTCCAACAGATTGCTCGGTGCCTCAGTAGCTCTAATTTTCAGGTTAGTATTCTCTTATGGATTGGTTTCTCTTTTCAATCTCTTCATTGAAGGTTCTCATTAATGCATATATTAACCTCTTAATTGGTGGACCTTTTGTTATTTTGTTTCTCCTGCCAAAATCTATGCATATTACCTTAAAACTAATATGTTCTCACTCCCGCGTTTGAAAAATACTGCAATGTATGTGATTTTCTAGAATTTATGGTTTACATTGGTTTCTTTTTCTGGTTGTTTTTTCTCCTTTTATACTTCTTCAGCAAAATGAATCTGATCATAACCCATCTCTGTTAATGGGGTTATCCTATGCAGTTGCTATTACAATCTGCTAAATGAATTATATATCATTCTTACATTAATCTATAGCTTCACTCATCTTTATTCAGCTCTGCCAGACAACTAACTTCTCCCAATTTATTGAAACCATTACTTTTGCTTTTTGTTCATATGTCACTGAAAACTCATTTCACAAATAGCTCACCTTCGCTCTAGCTTGAAACTTCTTAAAGAATTTTGCTTGATTACTAGGAATTTTGAATCTTTCAAGTCTCTCATGCTCACATACATAAATCACCATCCAATGCAGGTTGCAGAACGAGCTCTGTTCTTGTGGAACAATGAGCACGTTGTGGGTCTAATCGCTCAGAACAGAAGTGTGATCCTTCCCATCATATTCTCCTCACTGGAGAAAAACATAGAGACTCACTGGAACCAAGCGGTTCACGGTCTAAGCGCGAATATAAAGAGAATGTTCATGGAGATGGACCCTGAGCTCTTTGAAGAATGCCAGCAACAGTACGAAGAGAAACAAGCCAAATCGAAACAAGTGGAAGAGCAACGCCAAAGTAGGTGGAGGAGATTAGATGAAGCTGTGGAGGAACGAGAAAGAGAAGATCATATGATCACTTGACTGACTTCTTAGAAAATAACTAAATCATCAAGTAATAATATTCTTTCTTTCACTTCTCATTTCACACTAGTCGCTGCAATTATTCTATTTTATTTATTTATTTATTTTGGGGGTCTGGAAAAAATCTTTAATCGGGTCAATAGATTTGTTTTCCTTTTTAAGAATCTTTAATGCTGTTTCTGATTGGAAAGCTATATAAATTAGTTGAAGGGAAATGACCGAAGATAGACCAAATTAAAAACATCTAAACCAAAAATTATTTCAAACTGAACCAATGATGCTGATTTTTATTTGATTTTAATAAATAAATAATGCCAAAACGAAAAACAACATTTCGTATACTACCAAACACTCATTTCAAACCAACAGGATGGAAAGTTTTCCAAATCTTTTTTTTAGAAAATAACAAATTCGAAGAAAGTTACTTTTGATATTGGAAATTAGAGTCAATTTAAAAAAATTACTAGAAACCCACTAATTAGGAATGGGATCCAACAAAAATATAAGGAAATTATAATTTTTTTAGGAATGGGATCCAACTTTATATAAGAAGAACTTACCTTAGTTTTCAATTTTTTGTTGTTATATCAAAACTATTCAAAAAAATCGTCAAAAATAATTAAAAAAAAAAAGCAACTACAACCGCAACGCCACCGCGAAATGACGGAAGTATTGCTACCGGGAAGTAAATCGGAGAGTTCGAAACCACCGCACATAGTGGTGTTTCCGTTCCCAGCACAAGGCCACTTACTTCCTCTTCTTGACTTAACTCACCAACTCTGCCTCCGTGGAGTCAACGTCTCAGTCATCGTCACTCCCGGAAACCTAACTTACATCTCTTCTCTTCTGTCCGCCTTTCCTTCCTCCGTCACCTCCGTCGTTTTCCCTTTCCCTCCCCATCCTTCACTCTCTCCCGGCGTCGAGAACGTCAAAGACGTCGGAAATTCCGGAAATCTCCCAATCATGACTTCTCTTCGTCAGCTTCGAGATCCTATCGTCCACTGGTTCCGTTCTCACCCAAATCCTCCGACCGCTCTCATCTCCGATTTCTTCCTCGGATGGACTCACGATCTCTGCAATCAGATCGGTATTCCTCGCTTCGCTTTCTTCTCCGTCAGCTTCTTCTTAGTTTCCGTTCTCCAATATTGCTTCGAAAACATCGATCAGATCAAATCAACGGATCCGATCCATCTCCTTGATCTTCCCCGTGCTCCGATCTTCAAAGAAGAGCATCTTCCGTCTGTAGTCCGACGATGTCTCCAAACTCCGTCACCAGATCTCGCAGCAATCAAAGATTTCTCCATGAATTTGTTGAGCTACGGATCTGTTTTCAATTCTTCTGAGTGTTTAGAAGGTGAGTATATGGAGTACGTGAAACAGACGATGGGTCATGATCGGCTCTTCGTAATTGGCCCGCTTTGTTCAATCGGGTCGAATCTTAATTCCGATTCGGGTTCTATAGATCCGAATTTGCTGACTTGGCTTGACGGATCCCCAAACGGGTCAGTCCTTTACGTTTGTTTTGGGAGTCAAAAGGCGTTGACTAAAGACCAGTGTGATGCTCTGGCTCTAGGTCTCGAGAAAAGCATGACCCGGTTCGTTTGGGTGGTTAAGAAAGATCCGATACCTGACGGGTTCGAGGATCGGGTTTCCGGACGGGGAATTGTGGTCAGAGGATGGGTCTCACAGCTGGCAGTGTTGCGACACGCGGCAGTGGGTGGATTTTTGAGCCATTGTGGATGGAACTCGGTGCTTGAAGGGTTAACGAGTGGGGCCGTGATCTTGGGCTGGCCCATGGAAGCAGACCAGTTTGTAAACGCCAAGTTGCTTGTGGAGCATTTGGGTGTTGCGGTTAGGGTTTGCGAAGGGGGTGAAACTGTGCCCGACCCGGTTGAGTTGGGTCGGGTCATAGCGGAAACTATGGGTGAAGGAGGTCGCGAGGTGGCTGCCAAAGCGGAGGACATACGACGTAAGACTGGAGCCGAGACGGAGGCAAATGGAAGCTCTATTAAAGATTTACAAAGACTTGTCATAGAATTTGGAAAAGTCTAAGTCTCAACCACAATTCACAATATAAGGGCAAACGTGAGCAATATGTTGCTGAGTGGGGATTTTGCAAATGTCTCAACTATTTGTTCTGCTTCTAAAATCATTGTTGTTTTCAATTTGGTGATATAGGTCTAATTGATCTTTCGGTTAAATGTTCTATAAGAATAATAAACATATGGATTTGAATGGTACCAGCGGAATAAAAAGTTGAACTAAAAGCAGAGCAAAAGTTTAAACATGATTTATATAAGTAATTATGGGTCGTGGGTTAGTATCATTATTATTATTTTCCCATGACTCCCTTGGAATGCTATGGTGGTTATTCACATCGGCCTCAACGTCTTCTCCTGCTATCTTCTTCTCCGTCATGATTCTCCGTGCTCTGGCCACGTCCAGCTCCTCTTGTGGCTCAATAGTCATAGCCACGACCGTTACAGCAAGCAGTAGGATGAGTAAGAGCAATAAAGCTTTAGTCTTCATGGCTTTGTATATATACTTGATCAAAAATCTCTTCTTCTGAGTGAATCATCTAAAATTTGTGATTCGGGCACTATAAATAGAATGATTTACTGGCTTTATATTTAATTAATTCACCTCATGAAATATTTATCCAAACTTGGTAGTGCGCATTAGTAATGTCAAATCATTCAGGTGATGGTGAACTAATTTATCAACTAGAATCATTTATCCACCAATCAGAATACACCACCTTCACCATCAAAACGAAGCACTATATAATCACGTCACTAGGCAGAATTTTAGTTAGCTACGTGTTTAATGCAATTGGAGTGCATAAAAAATGATGACGCCTCGCTTGCATGATATTGTTTTTAATATATATCAACTTGCATGTTATTGTTTTTTTTTTTGTTGGTAAAATAACTTGCATGATATTGTTTCTGTCACGCATTACTACAATGTTTTCTTGAGAAAGACAAGAGTGCATCATACCACAACGGTTCAGTTATATTTTTACCATCGTATAGTTGTATAAATTCTGTATAGTTAAAGCTATGTGGTATTTTTTTTTTATTGTAACATATAATCTAAAACGCGCTATAAAAGAAGATCTCATAATATTTTTTTTGTCAAGAAAAGCTCTCATAATTTACCTTGGATTAGTTAATCATCCCAAGAATTTCAATAAAAAGATTCTAGTTTTCTTTACAGAACTTGATAGTTTAAATTTGATACAATTTCATCGGGTTATAGAACAAAACTTTATTAAATGAGAGATACAACTATTTGTATCATGATGTAAATATAAACCACATTGACCAATGACCACCAGCTAGAAAATAATAATAAACACATCGATAATTTCCAATATTCTGTGTAGGTGATACTTGCAAGTTGCAACCACTACTTAACGGTTTCTGAGAAGTCTTGCAAAAATGGTTTTTTTTTTTTTTAATTTTATTTATGATGATGATGATGATGACGACGGTGATTAATTATGTTGATGATTAAAAAAAAAAGTATATGCTTTGCTTAGGGTGAGTAGTGAAGCTAGCTAGTTGGCAAGTAATGGCTTCTTTTGGCGGCCAAGCAATTCTCTCTCTCTCTTTCACATACACACATACACAATCCTTGACGCCAAGACTTAAATCAATTCCTCCTAAATTCGATTATTATCATTAAATAATATATGGTTTTAAAATTTTGATACTAGCTTCACAATACACTCAAAAAAACTATTCTTCTTAGTAATCTATTACATACATAATAACACGTTATCAAGAAACAATCATAGAGCCGAGGCCAACTAATAACGTAGTGTTGAATGAGTAATAGTTGGATATCAATCAAGGCTCTAAGAAGCTCATTATTTTCTTACTTTTATAGAACTTCTACCGAATTATGTTTACTAGAAATTTGAAAACAAGTTTTTCAGAAATTTATAGATTGCTGCTGCCATGCACCGAGTTATTGGTATATTCAGTATTGGGTATACTACGACGACCTAGAGCACGGTCATATACGCTATAACTAAATATATTTTTTATTTCAAATATTTAAGAAACTAAGATAAGGGAGGTTACTTCACCAAATACATATTATTAGCTAATCACAAGATTAATAATGGTTTGATCAAATAATTGGGAGACCAAAATAAAAATCAATGTACATCTTAGAAAGAGGCGCAAACATAGGGAGTGTTATTATTTATATAATTCAATATAGC
>VBRH01000010.1:232029-249666 GCA_014578085.1 Cardamine resedifolia | reverse complement strand
ATATATATATATATATACTGTAGATATTACAATGCTCATCGGCGCAAGGGTTGACCTCATCTGGGGGAGGAAGTGTAGAAGGAGGAAACAGCAGTGGAGTTTCAAGAGGATTATTAAAAGAGAGGTAAGCCTTAAAACAGCTAAAGAAACAAACGGGAATTGTGAAATGATTATATATATATATGGTAATGATGAATAAATAATAAAAATAAAAATTTGGAACAGGTTCAAGATGTTCAATATGCAGTTTGATGAGTTGCATCAGAGACAATCTCAATGGACAGTACCAGACACAGAGTTAAGAGAGTCACTTAGACTTTCTGTTGCTGAAGTATTATTACCTGCTTACAGATCATTCCTCAAACGCTTTGGGTAAAATCTTCTTTTTCTCTCTTACCTGCAAAAGCTCTTTCTTAATCATATTTGATCAAAATGTAAAACGCTAAAGAGATTTAAACCGATGATCGGTGTGTAGGCCTTTGGTTGAGAGTGGGAAGAATCCTCAGAAATACATTAAGTATACAGCTGAAGATCTTGAAAGATTGTTGGGTGAGTTGTTTGAAGGAAAGTCTATGAACGAACCAAGACGTTAAAAAAATCAACTGAAGACGCATCAAAACTAATTGTGTAAGGTGTATTTTTATCAAACTCTTTTTTTTTTTTAATGATCTTACCTTACACAATTAGGTTCGTTGCCATTTGTATATGGAGTGTTCACTTTTCGTTTTTTTTTTTTTTTTTTTTTTTGGTATTATTTACTTATGCAATGTGAAAATGTTTTTTTAGTAACTTCACAAGAGTGTAAATTACTTGGAGACGGAGCTGTTTCTTTTTGGTTACGTTCACGTTTTGAAATAATCATGGCCTAATAAGTCTAAGCACATGGTTACGATTAATCAGTTGTCTAGTGGTTTAGTAATTGTCTTGATTTTGGTATAATCAATCTAGTTAATGGACTAAACAGTTGATTAATCAGCTCCACACCTTACTAATCACCTTTTTTGTTCAGCAAATGTTCTCATTAGCCAAAGTTTAAAGAGAAAATAGTACATATGTTTGAAACTAACTTAATCAATGGACGATACCACTAGGTATCTAAAAACCTAAAAAGAAATGTTCAAAAACATATGGAGCTCGGAAAAAAAAAAAAACGAGCTTGGAAAAAAAGAAAAAAAAAACATTTAATCTTGTCTACATATGAAAAACCACCAGGTTATGAAGTAGACATATATTTATGTTGTATACACGCTTGACTCGACAATGATGAGCTCATTTAGCTATAAAATTTCTTCAGAAGAAAACATATTCACGCACACCAATATGGGTTATGTTAATGAATCAATCAACCAAAGGATTGTCAAAAGAAGAGACCCGTACATATACATCTAGATAAAAAAATTTGCACCAAAGCAACGCATGTACCAACGAATCAATAAACGAAAGACATAAATGAAAATAACCAGATTATGCGAAAAGTGATGAAAGAGTCGACAAGAACAAGTGATTTTAGCGACCAAATCGCTTCGTCGCTCACCCGAGCCGGGACCACCATAGCTCCGTCGTTTCTCCTTAACCACCATCGAGCTTTCACCTTAAGTAGTCAAAGATCCAAGCCAACGACGACAAACTCTTTGCCTTGACAACTCGGGACCACAATCACCAACGTCGAAATAAAAAAAAAAAAATTCTAAATCCACCGAAGACAACAAAGAAAAAATAAAAAAAGATTTATTGCCCTCCCAAAACTCCTGTTTGAAGCCAAGCAGTTGGGAGACTAAAAAAAACCCCAAATTTTCTCTCTAGACAGCTACCTTACTAATCACCTTACTATATTCAATTAATCGATCAAGAACATAACTAATCAATTAAGCATCTCACTGATTGGTTAGATGCTCAATTAATCGGCTAAACCTAATAACTAAATATTTAATTTATCAGCTAAACGGCCAATTAATATGTAGTGTATATACTTTTATAACTAGTACGTGAAGAAAATTGGTTTTAGACCATACCAAAAATATAAAATAGTCCAAAAACTAATGCAAAAGAACCCCAAATATTTTGAACCATAAGAAACCGACCACCACAACCGTAAACGGTTGTTATTGAACCGGACAAGACAATAAAAGCATACTTAAACGACAAAGGAAGAAAGAGATAAGATTTATTAGTAAAATAAAGAATGATGAGATGGGTTTGTTGTTTAAAACACACATGTTTGGTAATGGCATATTCCTTTTAGAAGATCCAAATTCTCCCAACATCTTTACATGGACCCTTCCCATTTCCATCATCTCCTTCCACTTTTTCCCAAAATAATATTATAAATAATAATTTGATTTCTTTCAATGTCATCTTTACACCAATGACAATTCTTACTTTTATTCTCCTTTACACCAATAATATAACACATTTTTTCTTTTGTTTTCTATTTACAACCACTTGAAATAACTTAACCCTATACGTTGAACTCTACAAAATCTTACATACAAATGTACTATTCATAAATTTTAATGGTGCTATGCCGTATAATAATATATAAATTAAACGTTATAAACGTATTCACTTTTAGATACGGTTTAGAGAAAATAAAATATAATATATTATCGACAGATACAAGATACTAGGGTTGCACTAAGCTGATTAATTATTATATAAAAAGCGTATTTTAAAGAAAAAGTGGAAAGAACACTATGGCTTATGTAATGGGTCTCATTTAATTTGTCTCCATGACCAAAGACAAAGAGAGAAGCCATAAAAACCCTAACAGCATCCATTGTTGAAACTCTCTTTGGCACAACACCATACACACAAAAATATGGCCATCTCCTAAAGTGAAACCGAAGAACCCTCTGATCAGTTTGAAGACTCACCATAGAGGGATTTGAGGGGTTCAAGTTTCTCTTTAGGGGATGGCCCAAAACACGAGTACTCACAAAAGATAAGAAGAAGAAGAAGAAGAAGAAGCTCTCTTGGAGATTATAATTATGAATTGTGTTTATGTGTGGGTGTTGTGTGAATGATCATCATCATCGTTATCATTATTAGTATGGTGATGATGATGATGAGGATTGTGTGTGAATGGAGCGATGAAGATTGCATGAAGGTTGATGAAGACAAGCTTGATGTGTCTTTTGTTATCCCTCGTTTGGGCAACTTCGATCCTTTGGCAAGCTTCGGTTCCCCTCGGAATCAGCAGATTATTATTTCACTATCTTACTTTCTTTTTTCGTCTTTATATGTTCTTTGTTTAGTTTGTTTTCCGTTTTGATTTGGTTTAATGTCTTTAATTTCGTCATGTTTGTGTTGAATGTGTGCGTGTGTGTGGTGTTGTTATCTCGTGTGGTGCACCATTCAGGTGTGTTCCTATTCGTGTGTGAGGAATAAAATAATATTCGGTTTTTTTTTTAATCTAAAATCAAACGTAACAGTAACACCACTTCTACCTTGGGCAAAAATACTTTTTTGTCGGCCCACTCTTAGCCCATTAACATTAGGATTGGCTATCCTTGAAGTTTGAGCAATGTTTAACAAAACGATCAAAGATAGAATAATCTATTCAGAAGATTTCTTGCATAACACGGTAGACAAATCAAACCAGAAAGATCGTTAACAGGTGGACCAAAAACAGAGGAGAAAGATCTCAGGTTGATGCATGATTTATTTAAACAATCAAATAGACAAATATGAAAACGTGAAAACTTGGTGAGCTCAAGGAGAATTGATTTGCTGGTTATTTCTGGGATTGGATCAGAACACATTAACCCAAAATAAAATATTATCAGATAAAACAAATAATGAAAACCATCAACCTAACCACGTCTTTCGATTAAGACAAATCTCTAGACTATTAGTCTATTAGGATTCAAAAATAAACATAAAACCCACACACAAAAAAACCTCCTTGATAATCCTAAATAATGATAAAATAAGTGGTACTAATTAAGAAAAGCTAAAAATTTGGTAACTCTAATGAATTTTTTGTTTATCCAACTTATATCCAGCTAGGCCTCTTCTTCAACTTGGCTTTCTCTTTTTTCCTCTGAACTTTGAGATCAGACACAGTCAGCTTAAGTTGATTGACTTCTTGTTTGAGTTCCACAATCCGTTCTTCATAACTCTTCTTCTCCGAGAAAATCTTATCAACCTTTGACTCCAACCAGTCCAGCGTAAAACCGGCTTGTGTCAGATCAGACAAATCCTTGAAAGCTTTGCTCAATTCAGCCTCGGTGATTTCACGCAGAGGCGTATGGTAAAGTGTCTTGATGTTACCGCAGAGAAGCTTCATGTATGTATTCTTGAGCTTTTGGTTTTGCACTTTAACATTCTCTGCAGTTTCTGGGTATGTCTGAAAAATCCACTTTGCTAACTTCAACTGTGAAGGACCAACGATGAAGCCATTCACTCTTATCTTTCTTGGTCTCTGCACCTGAATTTGGTTCCCCATAACTTGAGAATCTGGTCCTCCTTAAAGCATATAAGAAATTCTCAGAACAAAGTTTATTATTTGGTTTTTTGCTTCATGATCAATATATAGCTATGTAACTCCCTCTATTTATATAGGAAAGCTAAACGTTGCAAATTTCCTAGTTCGAATTGAAATCGAATTAGTGAAGCTTTTTAGATTTCGTTTTGGTCTAGGATGTGTTAAAAAATAGGATAATTTCATCCTATCTCAAATTTAAAGAAAAAAAAGAAAGAAAAGGAAATCATATGCACAAGTTAGTATGTGAGATTTTGTTTGAACTAGGAATTAGTTAAAAGGGAAAAAAATTAGGTTTAGTTGGTAATTTCAAATAATCGTGGATCAGGGAAAATTAAAAGAAAAATATAAAAAATATATATAACAAGGAATATAACACATCCCTAGACCAAAACGAAATCTAAAAAGATTCACTAATTTAACCAATATGATCACTAATTGGGTAAATTATACACTTTATATGAACCACGTACGGATGTCGAGAAGTATATTTATGCCACACGAATCATGCGAAAGACTTCAATTTCTATATAGACTGAGATACACTTTCAACTAGAAAATCATATATTTGGCTAATAAAAAAAAGGGTAGAAATTTTAAGGAAAATGAGCCCTAATTAATGAACTATAGCTTCTTCAACTTGGTCTTTACCTTTCCCAACTCAGCTTTGAGATCAGACATCATTAGATCAAGTTTCTTGACCTGTTGTTCAAGTTCCTCTATCCTAGCTTCAGAGGCACGATGGTTCTCCCTGTCCAAACACACCTTCCAAAGCTTTGTCTTCAGCCAGTGCAGATTAGAACCGGCTTGTGTCAGATCAGACAAATCCTTGGAGACCTTGCTTAATTCAGACTCGGAGAGATCATGTAGAGGCTTGTAGTAAAGTGTCTTAAATATGCCCAAGAGAAGGTTCATGTATGTTGTCCTGAGTTCTTGGTTTTGCAATTTAACAGTCACTGCAGTTTCTGGGTGTAACTTAAACATCCAATTCGCTAACTTCACCATCGAAGGATCAACTATGAAGCCATTCACATTTGTGTTACTCTGTGTCTTCATTTGGTTTCCCATTTGTAGCCTTCCATATTGGTATGCGCCTGCAAAAAGAGACCACATATCAAATTTTCTAAAACAAATTTTGTTTGATTCTTTTGCTTCATGAATGATGCCCTAATAAGTAATAAATCCTTTTTATATAGGGAGCAAATGAAAAATGAAACTTTGCAATTTCTAGTTTCTAGGTATAGTCGAATCTCATTAGTGAATCGTCGTTTTGATTTCTTGAAACAAGATATCATAACTAATTAGTGGTTTTTAGATTTTGTTTTTTTACGAGGAATTAGTGAACTACAACAAGAATATTTTGAGTTTGATTATATTAACTTTTCCAAGGGAGCGAATTGTTGAATTTATTATTTGTGGATTATTGGAAAAAAAGTTGCAATGTAACATTCGCTTGATGGGCTGCAAATATAAACCCATGGGCTGTGACATTAAACACAAATATGCTCATTAATTTGGTATACTAGTGAACGTAAACCAAACTGTAATGGAAAAATAAGATCATAAATTCATAATCCTTCTTTTTTTTCTTCAGTTCTCTCATTTTATTTACATCTGTGGAATTTGATTATTTCGAAGCCAATTGAATGACAAGATTGATAAAAGCGACATGAAGATTAACACAACTAGATTTTTATTATCATGCAAGGAATGATGAGTCAGTAGTCAAAATCCTACAATAAAAAATGCTACAAAACAGAGTAAACTCTTCTACGAACCCATTTGAAATCTCCAACAAAGCTCCGATCTTTAACACTCGTAGATGACACCATTGCTCTTGCGGTACGAAGCTTTATCGTCGAAGTAACATTTATTATCATATTCATTGCCAACGACCTTAAGTGTAATAGATGGGGATGTAAAGTATGTTGCTTCCTATGGAAAGCATTTGCACATGTTTTATGAAGGATGAAATCACATTTTATACATGAATAAAAGTTACTCTCATGGATGGGAAACAATACATGCTTGAAAAAAAACACACTTTATAGTGAATGTTTTCCTCATAAAGTTTATGACTTGACAAGTTTTTTCAAGTAGCATGTACGGTTTCTTATCTACGAGAGTAATTATTATTCATGTATGGAATGTGATTTCATTCTCCATGAAACTTGTGTAAATGTTCCCCGCAGAAAACAAAATGCGTTACATCCCCATATATCACCTTATACTTAAGGTCGTTGTATATGGATATGATGATTGAAAAATGTTACTTTCACTACAAACCTTGTTATTGCTAGAGCATCATTTATTTCTAGCTTTACACCAAAATGAACCGCCACGATCCCATGTCTGCAAAATAGGTAACTATCATTAGCTACTAAGATCGAATGTGAAAATTTCTTAAACATGACAAACATTTTTCTTACAAACTAGTTTTCTCAACACGCAACCCATAAATTTGCTCTAGATCTTGTGAGTATAAGAGTTAAGGTTTCACCGGAGAACAAACCTGGACTATCGATGTGAAGAATGTCCCCGCTTGTATGCTCTTCGGATCTAGATAATTTATATATTCGTGATTTGATTCGTGCATTAGGACATGAGAAAAGAGTTTTAAGAGTATACAAGATTGGAATTTTTGGCTGATTTTTCACATCATGAAGATTTAGAGAGTTGTGATAATGATCTTTTCTCCTTCTTTCTCTTTACTTATACAATACATAACAACACTCAACGTCTCTTTGCACATGGTTGTCTTCTTATGATAATGTAAAAAAATATTAAAGCATCATTAATTTACTACATTCAATCTTTTCACGTCTCTCGATACAGTCTTATGTCGGTGGGTCTTGTTTTCCAATTGAAAATCAATAGTTTAATGGTGTTTATAAAAATCAATTTTAATTATTAGACCGTCCTTTTTCTTTATATTTATTATTTAATAATTTCCCCTACATTTGTTGCAGAAACTGGTGATGGTAAAGGTTTTTTAACATCGGATTCCAAATATGAATTGTTAAAAGTTTGCAACTTTCTTACGGGCTGTAGCAAGCCCATGGGCTGTAACAAACCCATAAGCTATAATAATTTAAGACCCCAATATGCTCATTATTAACTACAAAAAAATGATAAAAAGAAAACAAAAATCATACTTTTTTTTTTTTTGGTTCTTCTGTTTAATTTAACAATTTGATTACTTTACAAAAGCGGATGTGAAGAAGAAGACAAGGAGCTCTGTTTCCTTCTTAGACGAGACATTATGATCCAATAGACAAATCCTGCGATGATGAAACTAAAAAACAAAGCGTTTTCGTAAACAACGACGAACCCATTTGATATCTCCGACAAAGCTCCGATCTTGTGTAGAAAACCAGGCACGACTGGGATAATTCCGGCGATCAAAGCCACGACAGCAGCAACATTATATCCCTTAGAAAAGTAATATTCACCGGAGGGACTCAAAGAGTACAAATCTCCAATGTTCAATTTCATCCTTTTGATCAGGTAATAATCAACAAGAACTATGCCGCCGATTGGACCAAGAAGCGCTGAGTACCCAATGAGCCACGTGTACACAAAGCTCTCACTCGATTTGAGCAATCTCCATGGCTGAAACACTATTCCAAGAACCGCGGTCAATAACGCTCCTCTTCCGAATGTGAAAAACTTAGGGTTTAGATTCACAAGTGCGTTTGCTGGCGCGACCACGTTTGCAGCTATGTTTGTGGTGATTGTGGCGAGTGAGATTCCGAGGATAGCGAGTAGAGTTGTGGCAAGGCCTCCGATTTGACCGAGAAGCTCAATTGGATTGGAGATGACTCTTCCAAAGATAATACTTGTAGAGGACGTAACTGCTACGCCCACGAACGTGAACAAACCCATGAAAACTGGAAGACCGACTTGACCGATGATTTGATCGGTTTGGGATTTCGCAAACCGGGAGAAATCAGGGATGTTTAAAGCTAGAGTTGCCCAGAAGCTTATGTTTGCGGTTAGAGACGGGAAGAAGAGAGTCCAGAACTGAGCAGAGGTTAGTTTGGAAGACAATGAAAGCATGTGACCGAATCCACCAGCTTTGAGATAGGACCAGACAAGGAGACAAGAAGTGAGAGCGATCAGAACAGGAGCTGAGTACTTCTCGAGCTTTCTGATTCCGTCCATTCCTCTCCAGACAATACCAAGCTGAGCCAACCAGAAGACGATGAAACAAGAGAACTCAAGCGGAGAAGTGCCAAGCCAAGGTAGTGTATGAGCCAAAGCAGAGTTCTTAATGTGACCCGGTAAAAGCAAGAAGATAGCTTCTCCTCCGATCCATGTCTCGATACCGTACCATCCACAACCAACTAATGCTCTAAGTAGAGTCGGGATATGAGCTCCACGGATGCCAAATGATGATCTAGCGAGGACAGGGAAGGAGATTCCATACATAGTGCCAGGCTGTGCGGTGAGAACTAGAGGCACAAGCAGTATTAGGTTGGCAGCAACCACTGTGGCTATTCCTTGCCACCATGCCATGCCTAGGTCCACTAAGCTCCCGGCGAGGTAATATGTAGGCACACCAACGACGAGACCGATCCATAAACTTGACATATCCAACCACGAAAACGTTCTCTGGCTTGGTTTTGTAGGTTTCAAGTCGTCATTCGTGAGGCTCGGGTCGAATTGGGATTCGTCATTTCCAAAGTCATCAGATTCTGAGCCGATCATAGTCGCTGAGAATCTTGGGCGGATGGCACCGGATTCGTCACGAGGCTGGATTGAAATCAAGTTGTGGTTGCCCCATCCATAGTCTTTGCGACCTTTACGAAGTGGGTCAAACATAGACCCAGAAGAAGTGTAGAATCCTCTGTGGGTTGAAGTTGTGAATGAGACATGTTGATAGAGTTTAGCTTTAGTGTGAGATCTTAAGGAAGAAAGAGAATGATGATTGTCTTTGTGGGGATGAGGATGGAGATGGAGACCAAGGCTAAAGCAATTGGAGACCATTGAGCTTTCTCCCTCACACAGAAGAGAGAGAAAGAGAGAAATGTTAGATGGAGATTGTGCGTTGTGTTCTGTACAAGTCCTATGAGAATCATGTGGCTGGAGATGAACCATGTGTTAGTGGGTGTTTTGTCGCTCTCACATCTATTTTATTTTTATATTTAAATACGTAAAAATTAGAAAAGATTCTATTTGAATTTTTCAGCTAAAAAGATTCTCATTTTCATGTTACTCGTTTCGTTGACTTTCATTTGCCTACTCCATGATCCTAAAGACTTATTTCTTAGCTATAATTTTCTTTCTATATAATTTTTTTTCTAATGAGTATGTGATGGATACAACATACATGACATATTTTAGAAACAACTCAAACACTTGTTTCTTATTCTTCTTTTACCTAATATACTACAAACTCAAGAACAGAGTAGTTTCATCGAAATGTGACCAACCTTTTGGCCTCTGAAGATGCTATTCTTTCAAGCGATCAATCTCTTTCTCCCACTTCAATCCAATCATCTGACGGCCGAAAGGAACGATCAGATTGTATCTGAAAACCTGTTTAGAAACAAGAGAGCACATAAGCAAAGATATATCATTAGCTATCTCAAAAAGATCTTGATTTGTAGTTGAAGACTTGCCATGTTGTTAATTTGTTTCAATTCTGTTTTCAACAAATTTGATCTCTCTTCCCAACCCGATTGGTCTTCCTCGAGTTTCATTGTCCATGCTTTCTTCAGTGAAACTCTCCATTCTTTTGCTTTGTTTCTTATCTCTTTGTTGAGCTCCACCCACTCAGGAGCAAACCCATTTTTGTTAAGAATGCGATACAATGTATCCTCAGCTGGGTCTACATGAGGATTTCTGTGGAGGTTCAAGGGTTTGCCTTTACCGGGTAAGTTCTCAAACTGACCTTCTTCCATTGAATGCCATATCCTTTGCTCGACCACGTTGATTATGTCTGTCTCTGACCTGCAACATTATCCCATGTTAGCATCTGTTGCAAGCAGGTCAAAGCAATGAAATGTTTCACAAGAAGAAGAATCTCATCTCAGCGATTACTAAAGAACCATAATGCAAGAAAAAAAAGTGACAATTTAAGCTGTCTCTGACAAAAAATTTCAAATCATTCACATAAAAACACCAAAGCTACCTCACAAATGTGTCAACATGCAAAAAAAAAAGCAGACTCGGCAAAATACTCATATGCATCGCATAAACCAGTTATTCTATTGAAAGATCACAAAACACAAACTGCTACTTCTACTAATTAACAAATAAAAGGTTGATAACAGTCCTAAACACTTGGCCTCTTTTAGATTGAAGAGCCTCTCTCACAGCTTTCTCATCAGGCACAAAACCCTTGCCCTTCATTACTTGCAACAATTCTCTAGCTGAGTCCTCTTTTCCCTCTCTTACAAAAGCTTCAAAAACAGCTGTGTAAGTGACAGCATTAGGGCACATGCCATTTCCCATCATTTCCAACAAGTACTTCTTCGCATCCTTATGCATTTTGGCATCCGCTGCGAGCCCTTTGATCAAAACTGTATATGAATAGGCATTAGGCAAAACACCACAGGCGAGCATACGCATGAAAACCTTAAGAGCCTCCTTGGGCTGGCCTGCATTAGCATAGGCCTCAACGATATCAGTATGAGACACCACATCTGGCATGTGTTTTTTTATCTTTAATCTGAGAGAAGAGCTCGAGCGCCTCATGCGTGAGACCGTCTTTAGACAAAGCATCAAACATTTTCACAGCTTCATTCGTAAGACCTTCTGTTTTCATCTTATGGAATATTGTTTGGAGATTCTTAGGATCTTCAGGTTCCTCAATCGCTGGTTTCTTGCAGAAAGGGTCATAAGGAGGAGGGAGCTCCGGCTTGCTATGATCTTCAGCAACCACCGGAGTTTCCTCATCTGAGTCATCATCAGACAGAGAGAAATTGACTTTTGTGTTAACTCTCTTAGTCTCAGAGCTGAATTGCCTTGCAAAAACTCTACCGCAAAACCAAGAAAACGGTGAATTTGGATTGTGCTTGGACCTTGAAATTGATATGTGAAGAAGAAAACGCTAAAACAATGTATCCAGAGAGATTTGGAATTAATCTGCAACGAACTTAAATTCTCGACGAAACCTATGAATCCTAAGTACATAATATAGCGATTCGAAAGTCCAAACACATACAAGAAGATGAGATTATTATACCTTACGAAATCGCGCCGGCCACGTAGCTCCGGTGGGAGTTTCCGGTCATGGACTGCGTCAATCACGGCAGAAAAACGGTCTTTAGACTTTTTCTCTCGCCTCTTCGACCCCGCCGTCAAATCCTCGGGAGAAGACCACCAAGAGGACGAAGATGAATAAAAGGCGAAAGCTCGACCGAAATTAGAAACCTCGCCGCCGTAAATCGAAGAAGAAATTATATCTGTCGTCGGCCAGCGATTACTGAGGGAGAAAAACGACGGCCGTAACGAGGATGAAGCAGCCAATGACCTCGCGAGACGAACCGCCATGGGCTGAGCTCAGGGAGAGAGAAGTCGGAATGGTCTGCACTTGTTGTGTGGTTGATTGATGACGTATGTAACCCGGAACGGTAGTTTATTACACACCAGGTCTAGAGAATACGCGCCGTTTATGCGTCAACACATACTGCCGTTTTCTTAGTACGAATATACAGTATGTGCCGTTTTCTTTCAATATATTTGTGTCGAGTTTTTAACCGGTATTAAAAAGTTTTTACATTTTGATAATATCTCTTTGCTTGGTAGCTGATTCGTCATTAGAATGTTTATTGTACAGGACTATGTTTTCTTCTACAAATTTGAAATCAATCATAAAAAAACATTTATAAAAGGGTTACTACAGTACCGGTATTAAAAAAAAAAAAAATTGTTATATGGCACTCTAATTTGAAACCAAATTGGTTTGGATAACGGCTATATTATGAAGAACGGTAACATCTACAACGTGTCACACTCACACGCAACGGTAAATAAATAACGGCTAAATTGTTGGCACCGTTAAAACTCTTCAAACTATAAATACAAGTCGGTGGTTTCGAGTTGCTTTTGCTAAACCCGCCGACTCTTTTCCCAAATACAAGCTATAAAATCTCTGTTTATTGTTTGATATAAAAACATGGATACACTCACTGGTGAGAGATGACAGTGGCCGGTCGGAGAATTCTCGGACAGATGAAACACTGTTTCGATTCCGCCGACGCTTTTCAACCCCAATAAATCGTATGTGATCCTCTCCTTGCTGTATTTTTTTAGTTTTGAATGCTATAGTATGGATATAGTTTTGGATGATATATGTATGAAGGAATCGTATAGATGTATGTGTAGGGTATGGAAGTGTATGCTTTTATAGAGATGTATGTGTAGGGCGTAGATGTGTATGCTTGTATAGACACGTATTTGTATAGGGTGTGTTCTCAAACCTAGGAGAAAAGTTTAGATTGTTGGATTAATCAAATTATTGAGTATTAAATTGCAGAATTATTATATAACACTTATGCAATTTAGCACTAAAATTTATTTAACTATTTTCAAAATCAAAAATCTTTTCTTATATTTGGGTTTGTGGATGCTATCAAATTTAAAAGAATTGGGTGATTTTATTATTGTTTAAACTAACCGAATATGACATCCCGTCATTTGAGTCATTTAATTGTTAAAGATTGTTGTTTCAACTTGTAAAATACAATATTGCGATTACTCAACTCTTTTTGTTGAATAGCATCCACAATTTAAATTCAGATTTTTTTTTAAGATTTCCAAAGTAATTAAAGAAATTTGAGTACTAAATTGCATAAATTTTATGTGATGTCATAATTATCTTTTTTTTTTTAATGTTAGAAGTTGCATAGTAGTGTGACTAGCGTGAGCACTCAAGTTTTTATTCCGATAGTTTTAGATTGTCGTATTAATTAAAAAATAACTTAAACCTGAGATTGACAACAAAACTTTAAATTATTTTAAAAAAATTCTCTATTTTTAATATGTTCTCGTTGTTGATATTTTTAACTTGACCGTGAATATGTTTAAGAAAATCACGCTAGTGTCCAAACAAGTTAACTGTAAAAAAATTATAAACTTCATGAAAAGGGTTTCAGACAAACAAAAAAATACATATGAATAAGGTGTTTTGGTGGGGTAAAAATTAACTCAATAGTTATGTTAGTTTATTTTAATTATATGATGATATAAATAACGTAACGATTTAGTTACCAGGTATCAAAACGTATTAAAGCGTGATGCATGCGTTCATGTATTATAGACTTATAGTCTTAAAAATTGCTTCTTGTTCGTAGACAATGTCTATAATATTTTCATGAACTGAGATATAGAAGAAAGATAATGTTGAAAAAATGTTGTCTTATTTACTCAGTCGTTCTGCTGTCCGAGACAATTATATATATTTGAACGGGACAAAAACAGTTATAGTTATAATTATAATTAGATAGGATTATAGTTGACGTCAAAATCGCGAAAAAGTTCTGACATTATGTTCCCTTTGCCTAGCTCATCAGTCCTCACCTCCCCCAATAATTTCCATGTAACTTAATATAACACACACTAGTTGACAACAAAAATTATTTTAAAAAAACACACACACACACATAATAATAATAATAATAATAATAATATGCCCTCGAATATATCTCTGAGTCCCTGCTTTAATTTCCATTACTTCGATTTGGTGCTTGGATCGTTCATCCTCCAAGCTCCTGTGACAGGTGAGGTTTTGTCTCTAACTTTCTAGTGGTCCGTTCAAGATAATTCGTTTGATCTCCTTTAAAACTTTTCCGACTAAGCTTCTCCTTGAACTAGATCTCGGATTGTTTATTATTTTCATGGGGATGAATAGTTGGGAGTCAAATAGTATTCCTGGCATTTATTGATGATGCTTACTTTTGATAAAGTGAGGAAGAATTTTTCATATACAACCATGTTTTTTGAAAAATCGAACTCAAATTATAGAAATTTTCTACATCATCAATATTTCACAAACAAACATAGGTTTTCAGGACGGATCACAAATTTTCATATCCAGATTTCTATCTATCTATCTTATTCTTAACGAATAAATGCTTTCTTTATATATTGTCGAACTTTTCAACTTCCGTGTATTTTTGTGATCTTAACCAAATCATGTGTGCTCGTTACTGGGTTTTATTAGCATAACTTTGATATTAAAAAAAAAAAATTTTAAAAACATCTCAGAAAAATAAAAGGTTGATTTGATAGATTTGCTATATAGCTATATATATATATATATATATAGATTTACAAAATAGTAAATAACTGGAAATAAAAGGCCTTATACAGTGCTATGAATAACTACATGCTCTGTTTTTTATCCAAAAAAAACACACTACATGCTCTGTTTAATATGTCTTTTTATAAAGTTTAATTTTCATATCGTAAAACTGAAAACATGCCCCATAGTAAGAGGATTGTGGTGGTAATATATCACAGTTATTTGCAAATGAAAAAAGTTACAAAATTCAGTTATTTTAATGCATATAAATATATAATCCACAGTGAATCCTAATTTTCTTAATTTCAGCTCCACTATGTTTTAACTGATTTTTTTTTGTTTGGAAAATATATATTCAAAGAAAGATATTTTCACAATTTTATTGTAAAAGAAAAGACATCCTAAATTCTAATTTCACATCCTATATTCTCTGGTTGATTTCAAGATTTTTGGGGTTTTTTTCTGGTCCTTATTCATCTTATCCATGGCTACACTAGTTGCACCCTTTCAATAGAAAATCTAGAGAACCCAGAGACAATCAATGAACACTGAATTCGCTTTGATCGATCTATGTTTCTGAGTTTCAGTTTCAATAGAAATTCCGAGGAAACAATCAAATTAGTCAGCAGAAATGGAGAAGGATACAGAAACTAGGGTTTTTCTATCAAACGAACATCAACATCAAGAAGAAGAGCCATTATTACCACGTTCCATGGTGATCTCTCTCTATCTCGGCTATTTTCTTGCTCGATGGGGTGCAAGGTCTGATCATTTATCTTCATATTATTAGATTAATATCAAAACATGATTTTAGTAAGATAAAATTTAATTACTTATATATATATATAACTGAATTGCAGAACTTGGGAATTCTCTGTTGCTCTGTATATGATTTACCTCTGGCCAAACTCTCTGTTTCTCACTGCCATGTACGGTGCTGTAGAATCCGGTTCCACCGCCATTTTCGGTCCCATTGTTGGCAAAATGATTGATGGAATGAGCTATGTTAAAGTTCTTAGACTCTGGCTTGTAACTCAAAACCTCTCCTTCATCGTTGCTGGTGGTGCAGTCATTGCTTTGCTGATAGTTCCCGATCTCAAGTCTCATAATTTCCCTGTTTTCGCAACATTAATCGTGTTGACAAATGTTTCTGGCGCCATTGGAGTACTCTCGACTCTTGCAGGCACCATTCTGATCGAACGAGACTGGTAAATTAAGGTTTTATGAGAGTCAATCTCCATCATGACATTGTTATTTCAAGTTGATATTTTGTTGAAATTAGGGTAAATTTTGTTGTTTTTTATTACAGGGTCGTAGTTATGTCGGAAGGTCACTCACCAGCGGTTTTAACAAGAATGAATTCTGTTATTAGAGGAATTGACTTGAGCTCTAAGCTACTGTCTCCGGTTATTACGGGTTTGATCATTAGCTTTGTTTCTCTGAGAGCATCAGCGATCACATTTGCAGCTTGGGCTACTATAACTGTGTGGATTGAGTATTGGCTCTTTATCTCTGTGTATAACGGTGTTCCTGCGATAGTACAAAGCGATGAGAGAAGGAGTTTAAGGTTGTCTCAATCGCAAGCCGAAGAGAACGATATTGCATCGGGTTATTATGTTCCTCTTTTACAGGAAACAACTGGAGAGGAGCCTTGTGGGAACACACAAAGTAGAAGCGGAATCTTGAGGATTCTTGAGAAAATCTCTGAGTCTTCTTTTGTTGGCGCGTGGAGGAACTATCTAAATCAAGAAATTGTGCTCCCTGGAGTTTCTCTAGCTCTATTGTTCTTTACTGTCCTCAGGTTTCCTTTTCATCTCTCTTTTAGGCTCATTGTGTTGGCTTTTGTTTCAGAGTATATATTTAGTATCGTTTTGAGACAGCTTTGGAACATTAATGACGGCGACATTGGAGTGGAAAGGTATACCTACTTATATCATTGGTGTAGGCAGAGGGATCAGTGCGGGTGTTGGACTAGCTGCTACAGTCGTGTACCCTCTAATGCAATCCCGTCTCTCACCGCTCAGAACCGGACTCTGGTCCTTCTGGTCTCAGGTATATCGAAATTTTACATAACAGAAGCTAATAAATCTTCTTAGATTGATCTGAATATGTTAACAAAGTTGGGTTATTGTTTCTGTAGTGGACCTGTCTTTTGGTGTGTGTTGGATCTATTTGGGTCGAGAAGGAGAAAATAGCATCATACATGCTCATGGGTGGAGTTGCTTCTTCTAGACTTGGCTTGTGGATGTTCGATCTATCAGTAATCCAACAAATGCAGGTACAAAATTTAAAGCTGAAAATGTTTTTGTTTTGTTTTACGTATTACTTTAATGCTTTTGGGAACATTGCTTTAGGATCTTGTTCCGGAATCGGACCGTTGTGTGGTTGGAGGTGTACAGAACTCTTTGCAAGCGGCTCTTGACTTGATGGCTAATCTCTTGGGTATCATTGTATCTAACCCTGAGGTAAATTAAACAACTAGATGTTGATCGTTTATTTTTCTTTTTTTCCATAATGTTTTACTTTCGTTACATTTGTGTTTTTTTTTAATATGATTTCAGGATTTTTGGATGTTGACTTTGACCTCATTTGCTACGGTTTCATTAGCCGGTTTACTCTACACAGTTCATCTCTACCGTATCCGAAAACATCTATTTCACTTAGAGAAGATTCCTCTATTGAACCGCTTTTTTGTTTCATGAAAAAATGTAAAAAGTATCGAAATATTTTGTATCTGTATCTTTATTACACATGCATTTTTAAGATACAACAAATATTTGAACTACCAGGCAAAAACAAAAAACTATTGATGGAATAATGGTCATATGAATCTAACGGTTATAATGGATCTTGACCTTCTTCGACCTTGGGTGTTCTCTCAACATATAAAATCTTCTGACCT
>VBRH01000010.1:206187-217407 GCA_014578085.1 Cardamine resedifolia | reverse complement strand
TTTTTTTTAATTTTTTTTTTTAATATTAGTGTTGTTGAAACTTGAACTAAATATGTAATAAATTATGTGACTTGGTCAAAAGAATCGAAAATACACAAAGCTGTGGTTTTTTGTGACGTTGGATCTAAATAGAAATTAAATTCCTTACACACAATTTTCAATATATTTATTTGTATGTCAGTTTCATTTTGATTTTTATATATCCCAAAATATCAAAACGTTAAGACCACCAAAAAAAATTAAAAATATTGTTATATAATAAATAAAATGTGATTTGCCACAATAACCCACTTTATTTTTAAATAGCTAAAGTAACTTATTAAAACATTAAAATTTTGAGAGATATTTTTTCAAAAATACATTTTTGCAGATTCTGCGAGCATATGACAGACTTTGAGAGCATATGACAGATTTTGCGAGCATATGACAGATTTTGCGAGCATATGGCAGACTCTGCAAGCATTTGGTAGACTCAGCTAGTATTTAGCAGATTTTGCATATATTTGACAGACTTTGCAGATATTTGGTAGACTTTGCAAGCATCTGCTAGACTTTGCACACAGTTTGCAGCTCTGCTGAGTAATTAGCAGACTCTATGAAAATCTAGCAGACTTTGCGGATATTTGACAGACTCTGCAAAATAACTCGCAAACTATGTAAATATTTGGTAGACTCTGCATGAATAATTAGAAGACTTTGCAAATGTTTGGCAGATTCTGCAGAATAGTTAGCAGACTCTGCGAATATTTGACAGATTCTGCGAGCATTTGGAAAACTCTGCGAGAATTTGGCAAACTATGCGAGTATTTTGCTGCGAGACTTTGACAGACTCTGCAAACATTTGAGAGACTCTTCGAACATTTGGCAGACTCTGCGAGCACTTTGGCAGACTTTGCGAGCACTTTGGCAAACTTTCAAGTATTTGGCAAAATCTGCGAACAATTGGCAAACTTTACGAAAATTTAGCATAGTCTGCTAATATTCGATAGATTTTTATAATAATTTTTAGGGTTTTTTAAATATTATTTTTTTATCTTAATCAAATATTTTAGGTAGAAACAAATAT
The DNA here is from genome assembly GCA_014578085.1 of Cardamine resedifolia. NCBI lineage: Eukaryota > Viridiplantae > Streptophyta > Magnoliopsida > Brassicales > Brassicaceae > Cardamine > Cardamine resedifolia. The sequence goes on along the minus strand of VBRH01000010.1, from coordinate 216,341 downwards.
TAAAAATACAATTCTAATTATATATATGAATTAAAAATAATTAATCAAATAAAATAATAATTTATTTATTTTTTAATTATTTATAAGTGATAAAAAGTAATTTTGGTATTATGGAAACATATATTTCCAAATTAGGTTATTTTAACAATAAAAAAAAAAAAAAGTTATTATAGCTATTTCTTAAAAAATAGTAGGTTATTTAAACAAATTCCCATAAATAATTCCATACCGACATTTTCTCATAGTGAACTTAGTAACTTTCAAATTTTATTCCTGAATCAAACAATCCGAACAAAGCAAGTAAAACCAATATACCGAAATATTCACTCTGCAATCATAACAGCAAAATGACACAAAGCTCACAACTAACATATAACCTAAGAAGCAAGCAAATTATATCTTGCTAGCGAAGGAAAGGCCTTCCTTAGACAGCACGTCAAGGCTCTCAACAGAAGGTTGTGCTCTTGCAACTTTAGCAATTGCCTTGTTCTCTTCAGCAGTTCCACCTTCTAGAAACGCTCCAACCAATTTTCCTTCTTTAATCCAATAGCTCCCGAATTTCGGCTTAGGCGATTTCGGGTCATTGTCCCCAAACAATACGCTGTCTCCAACATTGTCACCATAGAATTGCCATGAGAGATCAAAAGCTCGAGAGTAGAAGTATGGAAGATAGTCATATTCCGGAATCGAACTCCCTTCTTCTGCAGCCTTGATTGCCTACAAAATCCATACAAATCCAATGATTCTATAGAACTCATTTGTGTTAAGACATGAAGGAGAAGCATTTATTCTTATTTACCTTGACGGCTTGTTCAGCGGATTTGCGAGCATGGTCAACATGTTCAACGCGTCTCATTTCATTGTAGAGTTTCAATGGGAAGGTGGCTATATCACCAATGGCGTATACATCTGGTACGCTTGTTCTGAAGAACGCATCAGTCTGCAATCAAAGATAGATCTCATGAGTTACAAATATCTCATGATACTACAAAAAATGGAGTATGTATGTCACAAACCTTCAAAGCACCCTTCTCTTCTTCAACTTGACCTTTGAAGAGTGATATAATCGGTCTACCACCGACACCAACGATCACAATGTCAGCTTCTAAGGTTCTTCCGTCCTTCAGTTTCACCTCAGTGACCTGCATCATTAAGCAACAGAGCGATATTGTTGAAGCAGCAAAGAGAAAAACTGTTTCGTTTGTCAAGCTTGAATTGTGATGCTAATTGCTAACCTCTCCAGCTGAGTTGGTAGTGAAACCAGATGCAACAGTGCCTTTAACAATGTTGATTCCTTTGTTGGCGTAGTAACCCTCGTAGAACGAAGCAATGCCAGCGGTGAAAAGCCGAGGCACTTTTCAATGACACAACAAAAAAGAAAAGATGTTAAGCAAATGAAAAGGATGAGACTTGTTTTGGATTAAACTTAAAAAAGTATTCACTTACTGCACCAAGGTTCTGGATAAACCATAGTAACATCGAGGTTGTTAGCCTTGAGAGCAGCACTAAGTTCAAGACCAATGTAACCGCCACCAACAACCACAGCCTTTCCTTTTTCCTTTGCTTCTATTGCACCCACGAGTTGATCAGCATCTTCAAGCTCTCTCAGGTAGAATATATTCTTAGCATCAGCACCTGGGACGCCAAAATCTGACAACCTAATGACCTGAAACCATTTAAGAAAATCCCTAAGATGAGATGCGAGAAAAGACATGGATAGAAGAAGAGAAAGGGAAAGATCGTGCTCACAGAAGAACCAGTTGCAGCTATCAAAGTTTGGTACTTGAAGACTTGTCCAGTACCACTGACAAGTGTCTTTGCATCAAGATCTGCTTTGACAATCTCTGTTCCCAAAATCAGCTCAATACCTGCAAAAAAACAAGACCAGCAGAAACAAAAATATGAGTATGAGAGTACATTGTGATATCAAAGTACACAAAAAGGAAACCTACCTTGATCTTTGTACCATTGAGGGAACTGTCTCTCTCCCCCACTTCCAGCACAGACATAGAAATTCGGAAGTGTAGCTTTATCTGTATATATAATAAGACACATGAGAAAATCTAATTAAAAAACCAACCAGAGACTAAACTAAAACCCTAATAGATATGTATCAACAAAGATGTAGGATCGAGTTTTTTTTACTTTCGAGGTGGATATATCCTTTGCTAAGTGCAGGACGCTCATATGGAGGCACCTGTTTAACACAAAATTGCCAATACTATAAAAAATCACAAGGAGCAAGAAGATGAAATAGATCGCAAGAGCTAGTTCCCTAGAATCAAGAAACTTACTTGTTCTCTGGAAATGATAGCAAGCTCACCAGGGTTAAGACCTTGCTTAGAGAACTCTCTCGCTGCGTATCCCTGAGATTTAAGAACAATCAAAACAACAAAAGAAAATTGAAACTTGTGATTCGTCGTCTCTCTACAATGGTAAAAACTTCATCATTTTACTTCCTAGTTCTTCTATATCAGAAAACAAAAACAATAGATCTATAGATGCAATCAACCCATAGAAACTATTTCTTAAGTAGACAGTGAGCAAGTAGTACAGAGAGAGAGAGAGAGTGATGATTCGTAAGCGAAGAGATAAAACACAAATCTGATCAGAAAAACGAAACGAGAAGAACAGAGACTTACGGCGGCGACACCACCTCCGACGATCACGTACTTGAAGCTCTTCTCTTCCGCCATTGATGCGATCGGATCGTTTTCTTTTATTTATTTTCGATTTATGTATTTTTGTCTTTTCCACTTTCCTTAGATCCGAGAAAAATGTGATTGGTCAAAGGGTTATATAGGGAGCCTGTCCGGTGTAAAAGGAATCTTAATACGTGGCTTAATTATAGGCCGTTAGATCTCCCGCTTGGTGCAGAAATCAAAATCGTATCAAAATCAAGTCAGCGTCTCACATTCTTGACCCGGTCTTACTTAACACGCGATGAGACTGATCTGCTCAACGTGAAAAGGACATTTTTTTAATTTTGGTATGGTCCGGTTTATTGATACCTTTCATATTTGGAGATTTTTTTCTTCTTTTTTTTTCTTTCAGATTTGGATATCTTATTTACAATTAGAAACGAGAATATTTATGAAAGGAATCATAACTCTAGTTTGTCAGCAACCACTAGTCAAAATTGACGAATAAAGTAAATTATCTTCAAGGAGTTGTTTGTTGATTGGAATTTATGTATTATACTATAAAGTTTTATGATTTTATCTTATCAGTGTCAGTGAATCAACTTCACAATATCTTTGGATAAACCTAAAACAGTTAACCTTGACCGATGGGACAAAAAGAAGATATTTTCACATATGCATAATATGTATGAATGCCCATTTTGACACTTGTTAATAATCTTATCCGAAGATGCTTGCCTCATACAAATGCAGCTATTAATTAGCTCTCGGTTGTATTACGCTTACTTAACTTATTTTAGATTACTAATCGGTAGTTTTTTTAGTCTCATGCATGCATGTTGAGGATGGCGAAGATGAGAATCATAATCATTCAGCAATTGCTTTTATGGCTTATGTTAATGGGCCGGGCGATCTGTCAGATTTCGAGGACCAATTTTGTAAGCTTGCCGTATATTACCTACCATTTATGCTTTTTATCTTTCTTTGTCAAACTACCAACCATATAGGATAATGTATAAGAGATACAGAGAGTATGTACATAGTTTTTTACGTATTGCATATTGTTGAATGGACCTAGTCAAATGATCTAAGAAGTTCTCCCTTTGGACCCTTGTACAAATTAAGCCAAAACTTTAAAATCCCAAGTCAACTAAACCGTTGTAGAAAAAAGTTAAAAATGCCTATGTATATTTTGTTGCAGACTTAGTGCTGTGCACAATGGCACAAGGACTCGAATATTTGACCATACTCGAAGGTGTTTGAACTTAATAAAAACTTTTTTACCAAGTCAAGAAAAGGTCAACTTTACTGATTAGAAGAAGACTGAAATTTATGGAAGTTATGTAATATTTTGTTTATAAATCAACACATTTGGTGATAGATATGTAATAATATGAATAATTTCTAAATCATTATGGACAATATAATCTTATTGCAATTTGTAATTGAGATAAATCTTTAACATCGGCAGCAAACGTATTTGCATATATTAGAAATACTTAAATTTTGTTGGAAACAAAAGAACCGGATGAATGGACACAGTTGACAACTTTTTTTGGGAAATCTTTTAATTTGTAAATATTAAATCACACATGAGTGCAAACAATCCGTTTGATTAATTCGGATTAAACTTTTGGTCTAGAGATTCATATAAAACTTTGTATCGAAAATCAATTTATTTTCAAGATTAATCGGGTGTTACGGTGATATGAGATGTATGTTTCTACCTAAAAACCCATGATGACCACCCTAATTAATATAAAAAGTATGGTTGTCCATTATTTTTATTGATCTTCCTGGATTTGCGAACATTTTAAGCTTTAAGAAAACTTTAATATTAAATATATTATAAAATCAGCTTAGCTTTAAGAAAACTATTAAACTTTTTTAATAAGTTAATGTAGTTTTAACTTTTGAATATTCAAGAGAGAAACATTATAATTTTCCTCGAGCGAAGTGATATGTCTTAAATTATATATCTAGACTATAGTGATGAAAGACCAGCATTTTTCCAAATGTACAGTACATTAGGTCCATCATGATCGCCTTTTTGTTCAATTTTTTCAATTTCTTAGAAAAATGCTAATATTAATGTACAGTCTGATAAATCAATTATCAAATACGATACCAAAAATAATCAAACTAAATAAAATCTTCTATTTGCAATACAAAATGACATTACTAAAACAGATTAAACTCCTTTGCTTAAGAGTTAAAAATTTGAAAGACACATGTCAACGAACGGGAAAAAATCAGTAGTGATCAACATGTCAATAGGTTCCATCGAATTAATCAAAATAATTATTAATTTCGTTGTTACTACATGAGACCCACAACATATGATATGGGTCCCAGTTTTTGTTCTTCAAACTGCCCAGAAAAATGCAGAATCCTTTTGAGAAAACTCTTCAAAAATATACCGACAAAAAACCCAACAACAGAAAAGAGAGAAGAGACTGAAGAAAAACAAACAGTTTTTATTGTCTCTCTGCTTCGTCAATTATCTTCGTAGGGTTCTTCCATAATCTCTCCAGGTACTACTTTCTTAGAGTATCATCATCATCATCATCTTCTTTAAATTTTGTCTTTTTTTCGTTTCCTATGGATATTAGTTTTTCCTTTGTTATGGGTTGTTATGCAATAGTAGTAGATGTCTGTTTTTTTATCAATTAAAAAAAAAGGTAGAATCATATAAACACCAGTTTGCCTAAATTTTAGAACCATATTTCTTATTTTAAAAAAGATTGAACTTTTGATTTTGCGATGAATCATATTTAACATGAAAAATCCCCACCTTTTAGTTTGATATGATCTCTGTAGGCCTAACACATGAACTCTATAAATTTCAAACTAAGAACCATCTGCAGTTGCAGACATTGTGGAACTAGATTGTCCAGACATGTGACTGCTTCATAGGTTTGTCTGTTATGTTCCTTAGTCATTGATCAAAATCCTATAGTTGAAATAAATAGATTTTTTTCTTTTTCAAATTGGTCTGTTCTGTTCTTATAAGTCTCTGTTCTGTCTAGAGTTAGAATTTCATCAGACAGAGATTTGATCCATTCTTTAACCAAAATAAAAATATCTCAAATCTTCCTTTATCTTGTGAAGATAATTTCAGGTTTTTGTGGGATCAAAAGATGTATCTACCGGTTTAGATTACTCGCATTTTCGCGGTTACTAAGATGCAGTGTGACTGAGCATTAATGTTATGGGTTCATTTGCTGGAAAGTGTGAAATTGTCGAAGAGAAAGAAGACCGTCAAAACTCGATTGTTTACTCGGCGAAATCAACAGCTATTCCATATTCTAGATCAAGCATTGTCGACGACAAGGATCTGGAGCGACCGGTTCTGAAACTAGGTTACAGAGGTTCACTAGAAGATGATATCAACCAACTTTTCGAGTCTATAAGTATTCGAACATCCGGAATGATTCCTTCTTACCAAGTTGGTGCAAGCAGTAGCAGTAGAAACAATAGTCCGTTACAGCGGAACGCTCTGAAAAGTCCAGCGAATGCCGCGGGACCACGATCACCTAGCAAGAGAAATGCAGAGCCTACCAATTTAAAACAGGCTTTGAGAGATTTATGTGTCTCTAAGGCATCAGAAACCGCAGCAGCTAGTAAACGGACTCCTAAGACTAGTACTGGAGGTTCGGTTTATGGTTCGGTTTTGGTTGAACCGGGAAGTGGAGCTAACAAAGAAGGAAAGGCAGTCCTTGTTGAACTACTCGATGAGGCTCAAAGAGGTTCATCGGATAGTATATCGCAGCAGCTTCGTCTTCTCAAGATACATTCTTCGAGTCAAAACTCTCAGACATCAAAGCGGTATTGCGATGAGATGACAACACTAAATAAACACAAGAACTTGTCTCTTGACGACCAAGAATTGAGTATCGAGAAGAGGAGCTTCGGTTCATCATCCCCCGGAGCAGGGAACAATAAGACAGTGGTTGGACTGAAATCAGTTAGAAAAGTGAGGTTGTTGTATGCTAATACACCGAGTTCCACCATAGTCAACGGCAAGAGAGTGGCTAAGTTAACCAGAACCATTCCAAGAGGGGGAGGAGGAGGAGCTAAACCAGCACTAAGGAACAAAGGTTCCTTGAAGAAGAAGGCTACAAATGTGTATGATGAAGTAGATGGCTTCTATGATCCTATTGCAAAGGAACTTCTCTGCCATAGATGCCATTTCGCTTTGAAGAACGCTGCTGCTAAAGAAGAGCCCTCTAAAGATTCACTTGTTGAAGCAGATCTTGAGCTGAACCCAAGAGTTAAAGAAGGTTGTTTAGATGAATTGGCTTCTGATTTCTCCAGCTCAAGCTATGAGAGCTCTCATGAGATCAGTGCTAGTGCAGAGACCAAACTTGATAAGATAAGAAGCTCTCTGGATTTGATGAATTCAGAGAACTCTCAGGTTTCAGCATTCGGTAAAAAAAACATCGATGATGTTAATGAATACGGAAACAATGAGATCATTGAGGAAGATTCTCTACCTGGCAAAGAAATTGATCAGAAAGATTCTGTCTTTATGTCGGAACAGAGTGTGGAGATTGGTTCTTTCAGTGAGAAATCTGTTGTGATGAATCCAGATAGTCCTCCAAACAAACTCATGAGCTTCGAAGGAGAAGCCATTGAAGATGTTAACGAGAACTCGGAAATCGAAAACAAAGGAGAGGAATGTATCGGGTACAACAGTTCAAGCACGAGTATCAGCGAGGAAGAACAAGAACAGAGCAATAATATAATGACAAGAACTAGCTTTGGAAATAGACCTCATATGTCTAAGGATGTGAGATGGGAAGCTATTCAGCATATTAGGGCACAACACGGGCTTGGTTCATTGGGTCTGAGGCATTTCAATCTACTGAAGAAGCTTGGCTGCGGAGATATAGGAACGGTCTATCTCGCTGAGCTCACAGGAACAAACTGCTTGTTTGCTATAAAAGTGATGGATAATGAGTTCTTGGAGAGAAGGAACAAGATGTCTAGGGCTCAAACCGAGAAAGATATACTTAAAATGCTTGATCACCCGTTTCTTCCAACGTTATATTCTCACTTCACTTCAGATAACTTATCTTGTTTGGTCATGGAATGTTGTCCGGGAGGGGATTTACATGTCCTAAGGCAGAAGCAGCCCGGGAGGTGGTTTCCTGAGCCAGCGGCTAGGTACTTTGTTTCTTACGATTTTGCAATTAACTTCTATGCTTCATGATTTGTGACGTGAGTGCTAATTTTTTTCTTACAGGTTCTATGTCGCGGAGGTGCTTCTCGCATTGGAGTATTTGCATATGCTCGGGGTTATATACCGCGATTTGAAGCCCGAGAACATTTTGGTACGCGATGATGGACACATTATGGTGACTGATTTTGATCTCTCCTTAAGGTGTACGGTGAGTCCAACGCTTCTTAACTCATCATCTCCGCTCCACGCTGATGCGATGAGACTCTCTTCGGGTAGCCGCAATGGATCTAACTGCATCGAGCCATCATGTTTCCGCCCTAAACTCTCCCGTGGATCCGGAACCAAGAAGAAAGGCAAACAACACCGCATAATGATGAAGAAACTCAAGAAATCCGACCTAATCGCACGGTTCAAATCACTACCTCAGCTTGTGGCAGAACCAACAGATGCGAGATCGAACTCTTTTGTCGGGACACATGAGTATCTTGCCCCCGAGATCATTAAAGGTGAAGGTCACGGTGCAGCGGTTGACTGGTGGACGTTTGGGATCTTTCTATATGAGCTGCTTTACGGGAAAACTCCATTCAAAGGGGCTACTAATGAAGAGACTATAGCTAATGTGGTGCTTCAGAGCTTGAAGTTTCCTGATAACCCTAATGTGAGTTTCCAAGCTAAGGATCTTATAAGAGGCTTGTTGGTAAAGGAACCTGAGAACAGGTTAGGGACAGAGAAGGGAGCGGCGGAGATAAAACGACATGCGTTTTTCGAAGGCTTGAACTGGGCGTTGATCCGGTGTGCGATTCCGCCTGAGCTTCCAGATTTTTATGATTATGGAGTTCCGAATCATGAAGGGAAAAGCAATTACTTGGATTGCAAGGCAGTTGGGGAACACCTTGAGTTTGAGTTATTCTAGAGGGTGCGAGATGAAGAAAGCTTACGTTTTTTACTTAACCCTGTCATAGACCTCTTGCTCGTCTCGTAAGTCACAGTCACTTTTTGGGTTTATAATCATTTTTTTTTTCGTTGTTGTTTAAACGTATCATTATTTGGTTTGACATACTTTTTTTATTCCCAAATAGAAAATTACATGAAATATGGAAATTGACTGATATACTTCTTACTTTTATAAAATTAGGACTTGATAAGAAGGGTATTTTAAAAACGTAATAATTAAATTATTGCGGTTAACACAAAAAGGAAAAAAATTATATAAGGAATTAAAATGCGTTTCCCTTATTTTGGAGACACTTTTTTATTGTTAATGGGTATTTTGAGACATTTTTTTTTATATGGTTCTTTTTTTATTGATAAAAGATTAAAATTATATGGTTGTTTGGAGACACATTTTGGAGCGTTACATCTTACATGTGATATTTATACAAGTCATCATCATCTTTATTATGTACACAAAATTTCTGCTATCTTTCCTGCATTAATTATCTAATTGATAGTGATGATAAAGAACATATCTATTCTCTTAAACTTCAAAAATGATACAAGTACTTTATTAAAAAAAAAAAAATGATGCTCCACAAGAATTATTTTTTCCTCCAAGCGTACTCAAGATATGATTATGACCAAGCATCCACTTTTTAACATACGATTAGCATCCTGTGCAAAGCATGAGCCATGATGACTTTGTCGAAACAAATAATTTTTAGTGTGTTAATTATTATTGGTTAAAAATGCAACGTACGTTAAAGATCTATTTATGTTTTTGTAACGTTTGGTAATTCGTTGCCTTGCAAGTTGTCGAGGATATCTCAAAACGGTTCATTATTGTGCTTAGTAGTACTTATTTATTTATTTTGTGAACCATCTCGTGAATGTAAAGGTACATGCATTTGTCACACGTGGTATGCTATGATTGCTTCGGCGATGGTTTCGTGGCATAATATTTTGTTCAAAATAAATTTCGGACCGTTAAATTTACAAATATAATAATCATTAGAAAATAAAAAGAATTGGAGGAAGGAAAGTGAAATGGACGACTGGGAATTGCGATTCGGGTGGTCCCACTCCACACAGATCTTTAAGCAATCGCTTCGTTTGGCAATCACAAAATTAGCAACAACAAAAAAAAAATTAGCGAACCCGCCAGCCATTTGATTTCCTTCTTCTTCTTCTTCCAGATCTCTGCTCTCTCTTTCTCTTCCTCTCTAGGAGTCACCGGCGGTGTGGGATATGGTGGTGCTTCACGCAGTGTCTTTTACTCCACGCTTCCCTCTTCCTTCTTCCTCTGCGCGACCTCTCAACACCGGCTTTAATGGAAATTCCAGCGTCTCTTTCTTCCTGAAGCACCAGCCTGTCTCTCGTGCGCCTCTTCC